>PVKS010045612.1:0-13689 GCA_004027875.1 Aplodontia rufa
GGAAATGGACAAGTGAAGTTGAATAGTGGACATAGTGAAGTTGGATAAAATCTAGATTTCAATTTTGGAAATATTAACTTTGAGTTGCCTCTATCACTTCAAAGGAGAAATGTCACCTAGAAAGATCAATATATAAGTCTAGAGTTAGAAAAGAAAAATGACTGGAGATGATAATGTCTGATATGGATATAATTATTTCAGGAGAGAGTGAAAGAGTAGCCTGGGAGTAGGCCCTTGGGATTTTCATCATTATAATTTTTTTCTCCCATTAAGTGTGATTTTAATGGAATTCTTACTCTCAAATTGCATATTACCATATTATTCATGTTATCATGAAAGCCAGATGAAATCTCTTAGGATTGTATTCATTTTCATTAAAATCTGTAAGATAAAGGCAGCTATAACCATATTAAGTATAACTTGTAGTAAATAAGGTATTCCTAAATCTCTTTTAATTGCCAAGGACTCACAAGCCAGAGCCTTTCATTAGTACTCTACATACAAAGTACTCACATGCCAGAGCCTTTTATTAGTACTCTACATACAAAGTACTTTGTAGGCCTTTATTGAATAAAAGAGTCAGTAGGGAATCCTATAATATTTTATTGACATCTTCAAGGACAAACAGATGCATGTCATGCTAGACTTCAGAATCTTAAAACATATTGACTCTAAAGTAGGTTAAAGATGATAAATATGCTAATCTATGCCACACCTTCAACTTTTACAGTGGAAATATTATCGATACTTAGAATAGTATTTTGCACCTAGACCTAGTTTTAAAGTCCTACTCTGTATTCTCTGCAATACACAGATTATTGTTACCATTCTGTAATTACACATGGTGAAAAGATGAAGCCCACTTATTATCCTCAATATGATTTAATTGTGCAGTTACCAAATATATATATCAAATACCTATTTTATATAAAGCATTCATTTACAATGGATATTGCTTCGGTCTTCTAGGGCTGCCATAATAAAAACATCTTGGAAATTCATTTCTCATAATTATGGGGTTGGAAGTCCAAGATCAAGGTGGTGGCAGGTGTGATATCTCTCCTGAGCTGGAAAATGGCTATTTTCTCTCTATGTCCCCACATGACACAAGAATTCCTTTGTGCACAAGAATTCCTGGCATCTCTTCCTTTTCTGATAAGGACAGTGGTCCCACTGAATCAGGCCCACCCTCACGACACCCTCACATTTGACAATAATTACCTTTTTAAATTATGTCTCCTTTAATGTAACCACTTCTATTTCCAAATACAGTCATTTTAGGGATTATAGCTTCAACATATGAATTTGGTGGTGTGGGCAACAGGACAAAATTTAGTCCATTAATCCAATAAAATGGTTGTTAAGATACAATTTTCCCCTTAAATAATCTTTAGCCATTTTGGTACAAGTATATGCATTGATATTGTATTCTATATATGTATATGTATGCATGTATATGTGATTACATACAAATGAAACATGTTTTGTCTAAAGTACATATATTGATATGCATTAACACATACCTAAACATATATATATGTCTGTGCATAAAATCATACACAGTTATACAAGTTACAGTAATAAAAATTATAGAATGTAAAATGCGATAACTTCATTATTATAAATATAAAGCATTCCCAGACTTCAGACATTTATCATTAAAAGATAGAGAAATGAGAGCAGAAACAAATGAACATGTAGACAACAAAGATAAGAGGTCTATACACTAAAAAATGAATAGATCCAGTACTGCAGAATAGTGGATAATGATCTCTGAAGGCAGACTGAAGAGGTTCAAATCTTCACTCTAGCCACTGTGTTTCCCAGAGCAAGTTACTGCTCTCACAATTAGAGTTCAGAACCAAATAGCAACAGAACAATCCCAAATCTCGAGTTGTTGAATGTGTGTAGAATTTCTTACATGTTTTTAAAGTGTTACGATCAGAATATGGTACACAATAAGAGACCCCCCCAAATATTCCTTATTATCATCTTAGGATTGAGTAGATAGAAAAAATGGACAGAAAAGCATAAGGATGATAAGGGGTGCACACTGTTAATGTTTTCAAAGTTTTTTAAATAAACATCTTCAAATCTCCCATGGAAGTGTAAGATTGAGCGAGTGACTCTCACTCAGTTGCTCTTTACTAAGACATATTCTGTCATTTTCTGAAGTGATTGATTGCTTGCCCCTTCCCATGGATTCATTGCATTATAGCAGCCCACAAATTTCACTACTTTTAAAAACCTTAAGAGGCGCTCTGACACCTCTTCCAGGTTTTAGAACTGTCTCTCATGTATTGAGCCATACACACAAAAATTTCACTTTCCTTGGAATGGGCACACTGTAGAGTGCCAGCTCCTTCAACCCCCCAAGGCAGCCCAAGGGAAAAGGAAATCCCTTGCTGCTGGAATTGCATAAGCCAGGCCCTCAGAAACTGGTCCCATTCCCTAGCAAGGAGTTTACTTTAACACTAATGCAATCCATTGAAGAAAAGAAACTTATTGATTATGTTCCAAGCTTGTGCTAGATCTTATTATAGTTCTTTCAGGATGAAATCCACAATTTGCTGTTTCATTAGCCTTTTACCTTTTCACCTCATAGTATCATTTATATTTTATATATGTACATATCAGACTTGTAATGAATCCTCAGAAGTCCTATAACCACACCACTATTAAAACCTAACTCATAAGGAAAGTCTTATAACAGAATAGAAGTCTCATTCTAAATAGTATTTTGAACATCTTAGGCTCCAGATCTCTTATTAGGCTTCTATTTAAATATGTTGACTTAGCTATTTGAAGAATTAGCTGAATGTCCTCTAGCTACTGCAAAGAGAAAGAAAAACATTCCCCCTATTGCTGACATGACTATTATTTTTAAGAAGAAATGGTGTTGAAACAATTGAACCTGTTAGCTAATTATTATAAGTGAATTCAAAAGTTTATTATCAAGTATATTAAACCTCACCTAAATAGTGGCAGATATATTACATATAAATGAGTGACATTTTTTGAGTTCATTCACTAATTTAAATTATTCAAATGTTTTAAGAGTATACTGTTCAGCTACCTCATGGTAGAGGACCAATCAAGACATAATTCTCAAAATCATATGATGTATAGTGGTCTAACTCATTTTTATGATAAAGTATTATTACTAAGTTCTATGGCAGAACTAGAGAACTCAAGAAGTGGTAGAATTTTTTCTGCATAAACAGGGTTATTTTCTTGGGGCATTCATTCTAAATGTGAACAGATTCTCCACCTGGGTGAAAATAAAGCAGATCCCCAAAGCGAGAGAACAATGGCTATTTGAAGTTACAGGACTCTGTCTTAGTCTGTTTTGTGTTGTTATTATAATAAAGCACTACTGACTGGTGATCTTATTATGAAGAAGCGTGGTGACTCACCAATCCTTTTTGTAGGTAAAATGTCCAAGATTAGGACATTTGCATCCAACAAGGGGTTTCTTGCTGCAACATCACATGGTAGCAGACAGAAAATCAAGAACCAATTCACTTTTGATCCTTTTTTATAATGGCATTAATCTATTTATGAGAATGGATCCCACATGACCTAAAAACCTTCTGTTAAATTTCCCACCCATGAATTCTGATAGATACATTTAAATCATAGCAAACACCCTTGACCAAAATCATAAACTATTAAACTGCAATGTATTTGCTAAAAAAAGATTGTATCCCAGTGTCCTGGTAGTATAGACTTTGCTTTAAACAATTTTTTTTTCCTTTTTTCAGTTTTTGTATTTTTTTCTTTTAAAATTAGAATGCACTTTCAACACTTTAGGATATAAGGAGAGAAAATTGAAATAGAATATAATTACAGTGATAACACAATTTGCAAACTAGTTGCAAAACTTGTAGGCAAGTGATTGCCTGCTTTGAGACAGGATGGGTTCTGGTTAAATGTGGAAGACAGGCAAATTCAGAGTAGGGCCAATGTGTAAAATCAAAGTCCAGAGGTTCCTGAAGGCATCATACTGGACTAGCTTAGGTAATCTTCTAAATTTTAATTGAGAGAAATGAAAAGAGGAAAAACATTTCTGGTTAGAGAACTACATGAGAAAATGTACAGAGACCTAGCCAAATTCAAAGAGAGAAGCTGCAAAACAGGCTAGTGGCTGTGTTAAATTTATTACCTAGGTGGAATTCCTAGACTGGACACCATTACACCACATTAATGAACAAATCATGACTAGGATAAAACTTATTGATGGCATGTTATGTGTCCATAAAAAAGAGGAAAAAAGAAGAAAAAGGAAAAAGATGAAGAAAGGAAAAAAGGAAGAGAAGAAGCAAGGATAAAGAAAGGAGACATAGAAAGGATGAAAGCTAAAAGAGGGAAGCAAGGAAGGAAAGGGGGGGGAAGCAAGGAGAATAGAGGGAAGAAAGGAGGCAAGGCAGAGAAAGCAGCAGCCTTGTGCTAGAACTTTTGATCAGTTATGTCCACACACTCCTACAGCAGGACTTCCACTTTCTCTTGGATTCTCCACCTCCCTCCAGGCCAATTATGTTATCAAATCCTGTGTTCTGTGACCTCTCCTTCCACTTCCCTCCTGTAACTCTTAGGAGCTTTGTGAGTTACAATGTGCCTTTACCCCCAAAGTACCCAACAGGCAGAAGCATGATGACTTGTACTTTGGGGGGCCTAGTAAGGAACTGAAAACTTTTTTGAAGTTGTAGTTAATCACACTAAAATATATGTGACAATTTTTGGTCTCCTGAACCTTAAATTATAGGAAACATTAAATGCTTCCTGAGCACCTACTATGTGAGAATAAATATAATAAAGATTGTAATGACCATTTATCAAGCACTTACTATGTTCCAGACATTATGTTGAATGTAATCCATTCATCACTTCCAATTTGCAAAACGCTAAAGGAAAGGAAATATGGAATCATGTTTTTCCATATTGTAAAATATTGGCTTAAATCATTGACAGAATAAGATCAAACAGTTTATAAAAGGGAAGTGAGATATTTCAAACTAATCTTTGCTATGAATTCAAACTCTGTACTGTGTCCTTCAAACTTATTCACATAACCTCAAGTTTAATGTATCTGACAAATTGGACAGAGTTCATTCTCAAAGAACCTACATGTTGTGCAAATTTTAAGGTATATTTTTCATATCTTTGCTGAGTTCATTCCATATAAGCAGAAAAGTTTTGAGCATATACCTCGTCCCTACCCCATGACTCCAAAATAGACCAGGACTGTGACTTAGAATCAGTATGATGATATATTCTGCCTTCTTTTTGGACTCCCCTTTTACCAAAAAAAAAAAAGAGGAAAATAAAATAATGTGAATCTCACATTTTTTATCTATCAGGTTGCCTTTTTATTGATGCTCTTGGGTGAAGAGGAACTATTTCAATCCAGCAGAGATCAAAACATTAGGATGAGAGTGTATAGATAAAAATGTTTATTAATTTCCATTTAATTTTCAAGTACAGGAACAAATGACCAACTTGGAGAAATTCACAGTTCTTAGGAGACGTATTTATTTTCCTTAAATTACATATCATATTCTTTAAACTGTCATAACATGATTATCTAAAATATGCTGACCACGGTGCTAGTTATCATGCAGCAATAGCTCTTAGGAATGTCCTAAATTATACTGCTCCCTGCCTTTCTGCTCAATCTGGGGATATAGATTTTTACATACCTAAGAAGGTGATCTGATAAGGATGTTCTTCAAAATTCTAATACCATGCTGAGCAAATCTTGGGTAGGCCTGTTTGTCAATCTTGACACCTCTTTCATTTTTTAAGGCAATTAATCACCTGCAGAGATACTAAGATTTGCCTGGAATTTCTACATTTTCAATTGTGCCTTTGATAGTATCATCCAGATTTTATTTAAACAGAAATTTCAAATAAACATTTAACAACTAATCATGCCACCTCCCTTTCCTCCCCCTCAACAGCAGAAACAGAAGCCTTGTCTGCCTCCTCATTTTCATCCCTCGACCCTCAGTTTTCAAAGCTGACCAGAAGAAGCCATAAATATATAGAGATATCGCCTTACATTTGTTAACATTAGAATGTTTAAAGGAATCAAAAAGAACACTGCTAACATTAACTTATACACAAATCAGATAAATTGAATAAAAAGACCATAAAAGGATGGAAGAAGTAAACTGAGAGGTCATTATCAGCTGCGGCTGACTCATAGATATCAAATCACTGAGATGAGACCTGTTTCAGTGAGATCATTTCCCTACTGTCTGTCTGTCTGTCTTCAGTGATGGACAGATCACATATCGGTGGCAAGAAGTAAATCAAGTGATGCCAAAGGAAGTAAGTGGAATAATATATAATTCAAGGAGTCAGTGGAAAAAAATATTTTGAGAATCCTAAGTTAAGACTCTATGAATATTTAGCAGGGTGGAATCTGTCAAACACATTCTTTCTGCATCACAATGCTTTATATTTGACATTTTCTACATAAAGTATTTGTTCCTTTTTATTTTGTACACTTTTATGGCTAAAAAAATAAATTCAGTTTCCTTATCTTTAAATGTCAGGAAGTAGGGATTAAAACAACAAAACAAGGTATATTTGGGTGAATTTATATTATTTTGATGAATGTATATGTGCATCAAAATTGATTAAATGATAAGAATTAAGTATTTGTTTTACTGATGAAATATTTCATTTGAAAAATGCACTTTTTCAAGCTAGTGATAGCAGATCTGTAATATAATATCTAACAAATGGATAGTTCTTTGCAAATATTTGTTCAGTGCTAAGCACTAGGAAATTTTGGCATGGTGATTTCATAAAATTCAAGCTGCTATTTATAATTGTTTGAATTATACAGTGCGATGGATGGCAGCAATTAACCAAGAAACTATGAAGTGAATTATCCAAATAATTAAATCAGAGGCTAAGCTGTAATTACATATTGAAAATCCACTTGCAACATTTAATAATTCAGCAAGACTTGCTTTAATTTTTGTCATAGAAAGCACTCTGACATTGAGGAAAGAAAGCAGAACCGGCAATCAGGAACCCCAGGTTCAACCCCAAAACGAACACAATTGTCTGATTTCATCATAGGATTTTTTTTTTTAACTTCAAAGAGGAAGTGATCTCATTATTTCTTAGGTCCTTCTCAGCTTTGTAACAGTTCCAGAAACAAGCAACCTGTCCATTTAGATCAATACACTAAGCAGTGTTAGACTTATTTAATGGGTTGTTGTTGCCTAAAATGATTAAAACCATCAGTTTGGGGGTGAACATTTAAAACTCCAACAAAGATCTAAACATGCAGTTCGTACCATATCCACAGTCACAGAGTTGACTTTTAGGATGTATTGGCTAAAGTAGACAAGCCAACAGCTGCCCAAGATGATTCAGTGGTAGGGCCCAGGACAGCTGAAACTTAAGTGGACAACTGCTACATAAATTGCAGGTTAACAAAGAACATGGCTTTGGGCTTTACAAGCTATGGCCAGTTACATAACTTTTCAAGGGTTAGTTTCTCATAGTTATTTCTATGAAGTGGGATCACAGTATTTCAGAATGACTAGAGAAGCAATGCTCTTTATAGTAGACTTACCATAGTGTTTGTCAGACAGTATTGAATGCTCAATAACAGAATCCATTATTATTTTGATAAATATATTGGTTGTAAAGGGAAAATACAGTAAGAGATGAGGAGTGCCAGACATGGATGAACTAATTCACGTTCCCATTATATCCCCTAAATGATTGCTTTGCCAAGGAGATCAAATCCCTGGAGTTTCCAGATTGTTTCCCAGGAACTGGCACATTTCCATTTGTTTGTGTTTTGTGCTTTTACAGATATTCAAGAGTTTACTCTTTAAGTCTGGTAGGTGTGTGCTTGCTCAGTTTTTATGCATTCTTTTTAAGTTAGACCAAACAGCTTATCTTTGTTTCACAGAGCTGTGTAGAGTACAGGAGAGTGTTGAGTAGTACAGAAAAAGCCTCCAATTCTGCATGGGAAGATTGGCATTGCTGAAAAATGAACACATTGTCTAAACCCAGACCAGGGAGAACACAGACCTAGAAATCCACCTTCTTCCTTCCACCTTTGCTGTCTCTCTGTGGCCTGCCCGAAGGTTGCTGCCACTCATTTATTGTCAAATACCCTTCTCATCCTGAGAGCGGCACTGCAGCATGACTGATAATGTTTAAAGGAAGTGAATGGTCCCACAGCAACATCCTGTCTGTCTTGTGGGAAAACCTACCAAGAGAGGCCCCAATTATTCTACAGACAATAGAGAAGAGGGGAGGGAAGAATTAGAGAATTCTTTTTAGATACTTTATTTGAGGATGGTAGAAGGGCCATTTTATGTAGTTTCTGTGTTTGTATGTATATATTAAGATTTCAAAAGCATCATAATGAACATTTCCAAGATTTTGGAGAGGACTTAAAAAATAAGGCACTGGGACAGAGGAGTGCTGGATGAGATATTGGCCAAATTATATTGGTATATTGTGTGCATGTATAAATATGTAAAAATAAATCACATAATTTTGTACAACTTTAATGCATCAATAAAAAGAATTACACAAATAAAACAAATACTACATACATAACAAAAACAGAATAAGACACCATCTATCTTTGCTCCCGTGGAATGCTTTAAATAATTTAGTGTATAAAACTGGAGGCCTCAGACTTTCTCTGTAGCACCATTAAAATAAACATGTCCCACCTTGGAAAATCCTGCTTGACTTAGATTTGAAGTTGCTGACAGCTTTCTTGGAACTTCCATTTACTCTTCAATGTATTTGGAAGCTTTACTGAGTTCACCTTCTTTCATTGGGCTTGAGTGATTTCATGTTCTGACCTCAGAAAGAAAATGCCATAGTGTAAGATGTTTAGCTAATATGAAACTGTGCTAGCCTGTGGCTTTGCCTAAGGATAAATGTGTGCCACCCTGGCCAACATGAAGGGAAAGTTTGCAGCAGTGAGAGCTCGACAGTCTAATTAATTATTTAGAGGTTTCAAGGGGAAAAAGAAGTCTAGAGTCCCAGAGTTCCCATTTGCAATGCATTAAACAATCAGAATAATAATAAGAAAAAGCAGAGAAAGACTGTCCTGGCTGTCTGGTATGTGTGGGATGTAATTTGAGGGCCAAAATTAGAAATAACCTAGGATCTTAAAGACAATTTTAAGGCTGAAGGTTACAGGAAGACAGGTCCTTCTAGAATTGCAATACTATTTTTCCTCCTTTTGTCTTTAGTTTTGCATCTTGAAATGCCTGTGGAGCTTTACTTCCCTGCTTCCTAAATTGCCTTCATGTATTAGAAGTCTTTGGCTGAGCATATAATTAAAGAGTCCAAATGTGAACACTGAGGAGAAAGGTGTCTAATAAAGTAAGTGGCAAATGTGAATTTATTAAAAGTAGGTCACGTCACACGTTGTAATAGCCTTCTTCGGCATATCTCCTAACTTGGGAGATAAAAGTAATGAAAGGATACTGCATACTTAGGTTTGAGAAAGGCATTTGTTATAGTGCCACAAAATAGATGCCTATAAATTAATTGGATAAATACCTGAATGAAAACCTGGTCATATCAAGTCGAGTGAGCCTAATCAATAAATGTGCAGCCTCTAAGAGGAGAGCTGCAGGAGGAGTCTCAAGGGGTCAGTATTAGCACATGTTAAGTATTTTGTTAATGACATGCTCACATCTGTGGAATACATTTACTGATACCAGAATCAAATTAGTCAGGAAACACAAGGAAGGGCAGAACAACGCAGAGCAAACAGTAGTGAGAGGAAAGTCACGATGAATATAAACTAATATTAAGATAGAGAATACACAGAAGGCTAGTGGAATAGGAAAACCCAGTCTGGCAAATACTAATTTGGAGACACATTCACGACACACACAGGTGTTGGCAGTTAATTTTGAACTTTTCTTATACTTGAAAAAATTGCATGCATAAGAGGAGTAAGAACTATAGATACCTACTCATAATCGCCTGAGTTCCACATCATACTATATAGTAAGTTAATGATGGATGGACATTGTGGAATAAGAGAAGATACAGCATCTGATTTGGTTAGATACTTTGTGAAAAGCAAACTCAAATGGCTAAAAAACTTCTTTAGCTTTCATATTCTGAAGTTATGAAATAATTTTAAATGATTTTTTGACTTCAGAGTAAGCACATAAAAGAATAAATGGCAATAATAGGAAACACATATATCACTTACTATGTGCCAGGTCTTACCCAAGAAGTGACATGATACATTATGTTTCATAATTGCAACAGTCTTAGGAAACAAATTTTAATACAGCCTTTTACTAACCAGGTAGGAAACAGAGAATGAGTAGCCCAAAGTTACATAGTTATTAGGGTGAATTTGGATATGAACACAAGCTCTGATTTATAATTTGTACTGTAATAAAATTATGCAATATTTCTGAGGTTGAATTAAGTGGGTGTGGACTGCATCATGTATTTTACATTCAGAGACAAGAAGCCATGAATTGGTTCTAATGTAATTAATAGGAAACTCAGCGAAGAATTTCATATGGGAGAGGGACTTGTAATTTTTGTCTGCCATTCATTCATACGTTAAGCTGATTGTCCTCAATGTAGGGACTCCACAATATCTCAGCATGCCTGGGAATTTGCTACAAGTGCAAATTCTAAGGCGTCAATTCAGACATACTGAATCAGAAATTTTAAATTAGGATTCCTAAAGTCTGTGTTTTAACAATTATTGTTGGTGATATTTATACACTGTTAAGTTTTGGAATCACTGATGTAGACAACACAAGTTTTAATTCCAAGGGTAAATTAAATCTCACAAATCAAAGTTTTTTTTATTTCATAGATACATGAAGAATTCTAAAAATACTAATTGTTTTGTTGCATTCACAAACCATTTCCATACCCAAAATATTTCCAGTATTTCAAAGCAAAAGAGACAGTCTCTTAATTTGATCTACAGTTTTGTGTTCTCACTTGCATATTTTCTTCTCCAGATCCCTCTTGAATTAAGCTCTCCTTTGCATTTTTTTGTTGAAGATTTCAGGCTATTCAATCCCTTGTGGCCATATCACTTTACTCCAGAGGTTTTCAGTACAGGTCTTTTCCAGAGTTGATGAAAATATTTTTGAGTTTCTCTACCACACCTCAACTCCATCATAGACTTTAATTTAATTATCATTTCTATAGAAATTCTTCCTAACCTCTGTGATTAGGAAGTCCTTGTTATTTAGTTTTATGACTTTAAAAATCTCTCCTTGGAAGCTTATTTTGCAATTGCACTTGTATAATTATTGATAAGATTCATATCTGCCCCTTTCCCCTGGAGTGTGATCTCCACTTGGGCAAGGATGATAAGTGCACTTTGCTCATCTGCTAACTCACTAAATGAATGAATACTTGTGTTCCCTCCTGTTATTTCTTTTCTTTTTTTTTTAAAGTGAGTGAATGGATACTTGTGTTCCCTCCTATTATTTCTTTTCTTTTCTTTTCTTTTTTTTAAAGAGAGAGAGAGAATCTACTTTATTTACTTTTTCATGTGACCTTTGTTGCTCCAAGACTTTGTTGTGTATGTGGTGCTGGGCCTTGAACTTGCGTCCTGGGCATGCCAGGCAAGAGTGGCAACCACTGAGACATGACTCCAGCCCCTCCTGTTATTCCCTTAAAGTTCCAATCATGGTGTAATTTTTTATTAATTAGAAAGTTGATATCTTGTTCTTTCCAAGAATCATTTGAAGGATTTTCTGTCTAAAGAATGGTTTCCTATCTTGTTGTAAACATGCATCTCTATCTTATTGAAAATATTACCTATGATGCCACTCAACTTTCCTATTATCAGTACCAACACATTGTAATGCAATTTGGAATACCTTGTTGAAATTCTGATGCAGATAGTCTTTAAAAATTCCCTACTTGACATATAATTGCGAAGAAATCAGAGACTTCCTGAAGTCCAGGTAAAAACACTAATTTATTTCTGTGAAAATTCCATTCTTTCGTATTCTGAATTGTTTTACTTGTAGTTTTTCATTCGGAAAGGTGATGATTATTCCGAAATTAATAAATTTAAAGTATGTTTGTAATTATAATCACATTTTTATAGATTAAAGATTTCACATCTGTAATATACTTAAATTGCAGAGATAAATACAATGAAATTACTATTTTTAGCATTTCTTCATTCATTTCATTTTTATTTTTAACATATTCCATCAGTAGGCCACATAATGCTAAAGGGTGAATAAGTGACTAAACATACTTGTTTATGGAATTCTAAAGCTTTAGAGTTACAAAAGAGTTCAGACATCAAAGTTTTTATTTTAGTGTGAAAGAAGTGAAGCCTTAATGTAATAATTGAGTCATGAAAGATTAAACAATTAGGAAGCAGATCTAAAACTGGAACTCAGGCTTACAACATTTGACCGTAAAATGGAGAGTGATATAATTCATAAATCGTCAAAACGAATAAACCTTATTATATTAAATCACTCTGAACACTGTTAAGTGATGCAGGACAATCTCATAGGAAAGGGTCTAAACAAATATTTTTTTCTTTAAGATTACATTATCTCTAAAAAGTTATGTTCTTGACTACACATGTGTTGGTATATGTGGTCAATATTTTATACTTAAAAATCTACTTTTTTATTTTCTCCTAATTATGGTAAGATGACTCATGAGAACAATTAAATAAACAGTGCAAGGAGTAACTAAGCCAATAGATAACTGAACAAGAGTGAAGAAAAAACATAACTGTACATGTGGAACAAAGAGTTGGGAAGGGGCTTATGGGTAGAACATTTGTGTATCACACAGTAAGCCTTGGGTTCAATCACTGGCCCTGCAAATTGTAAACTGTAAAAAAAAAATAAATAAAAAAAAACAAAAAACACAAATAAAATAAAATAAAATAAGCCAGTAGTATTTTTAATTGCAACACAGGATGATACTCAAGTTCTAGGAGCACAGCTTTCCCATAGCCATATAATTGTTAAGTTCTTTGAGCAGATCTGTTTCAATTGGAGAACAGCCCATCTAAGCCACGATGTTATTTATTGTCATTTGGGAAACTTATTTAAATTGATCTGATACTATAATATTTATTTCTAGATCAGTGGTACTCAAGCTTTGTTGAACATGAAAACCCTGAGAATAGTTTGAAAGTGCCTTCTTCTGAGCATTTGCTGAGAGTCTCAGATTCAGGAGATGTAGTGTGGGCCCTGTAATCTGCATTTTCATGTGGCTACCCAGGTGGATCCTGGTAATTAAGAAAGCTATTAGAACATAAAAAAGGTAAAATTAAAAATTTTACTTCTTTGTACCTCCAGAAACAAGTATTAGTAAGCTTTATCCTGAATAGGTGCATCATAAAACAGATTATTCACACAGCTCTTTTATGATTAAAAGCTGCAGACTAGTTATTCTGAGTAAAAGTAGAGTGATAGTTTATGTAAGAATAAGTGCCCAACGAGGGATACATGTAGAAACTGATTCACTCATTACACTTCAAAATTAATACTATCTGTGTGCTAAGACTAAGGAGATAAAGGACACCAAAAATACATGGTAGAAGCTTAACATGGTTTGAAAGAGCATCATGTATTTTTTAAAAATCAGCATCACATATGGATGTACAGGATGTGAAATTGTCATATTTTTGCTAAAATATGCATATAA
>PVKS010045613.1:0-13719 GCA_004027875.1 Aplodontia rufa
AAAAAAAAACCCAAAACAAAACCACTTCTAGTGTAAAATCTTTCCCTTCGTCTTGCCCACCATTTTGACATTAAAGTATACTAATTGGTTTGTCAAAGAGTGAACTGAAAGAACACATAGGCCTATTAAGCTGGTGGTCCATCACCGAGTAATTAACTATGTGGTGTTTTCAGTGCTTCTCTAAACTTCATATGGAAATGCTGGCTGGAATTTACATACAGCTATGAAAAGCTGAAAATCAGAAAAATTCAGTTAAAATTTATGTTTCTATAATGGATCAACAAAGTGAGGTTAGAAGAATTTATTTCCTTTTCAGTGCCAGTGTTTTTACCTGTAGACAATGAGAATAAGATTATTCTAAAACAAGATTCCTCTTCCCCGGCACTGTTGACAATTGCAGCTGGATAATTTCTTGGTTGCAGGGAGCATTCCTGTGCGCTGCAGGATGACGGCCAACTTCTCTGGTCTCTACCTGTCAGATGTCTGGTACATTCCCCCACATGTGACAGTGGATAATATGTCTAGACATTGAAAAATGCCCCAGATGAAACAGTGGCCTTGGGCTGAGGACAACTGCTCTAAAGACTTGTGAAGCTTGTTTAAATGCTCACTCACCGACAAGAATCTACTATGAATTAGGCCCTGGAGAATCATGGTGCACATACGCAGGTCTCCACCCGGGGGTAACCCAGAGCCCAGGAAGCAAAGGTGACCGCAGATACTCACATGACCAGCCCCTGCCTGGCACAAAAGTTGTTTTAGTTAGGTTTTCATTATTGTGACAAAGATACCCAATAAGAGCAATTTGGTGGAGGAGAAGTTGAGGTTCATGGTACCAGAGGTCTCAGTACATAGATGGCAACTCCATTGCTCTAGGCCCAAGGAGAGGAAGCACATGAGGTGGGGAAGCTCAGTGCAGGAGCCCTGCTTAGGTTATGGTAGGGTCAGGGAAGAGAGAGAGAGAGGGAGAGAGAAGAGAATTGGGAGGGGCTGCTGCAGGGAGGATGTACACACCCGTAATGACACAAATCCTCCTGCCGCACCGCACCTGCCTGCAGTTACCACCTGTCATTTCAGCATGGACCAATCAGATCACAGCTCCAATCATTTTACCCCTCAATATTCCTGCAATGCAGGAGCTGTGGGGAAGCATCTCATACCCAAACCATAACCCAAAGCATCCTCCGTAGGAATGTCTTAAAACACTGACGTGTCCTGGCAATAAAATAATGCACCTGCCATTTATGGAATGCTTGTGCTAAATCAAAGTTACGGGCGGCCATTGTTTTGGACAGAGCTCCTGCACTAGGACCCAACAGATGAGACAGGACTAAAATGGGGTCACCTAGGCTTAGTGCTGCAAAATCAAGCTGAAAACACACGGAAACAAATTTCTCTAAAAATGTAAGGAAAACTGGTGGACCAGTTTATTTTATCCTCTGAAAGCTGAATATCCCAGTCTATCTTAGCCTAATAAGTAAGTCCTCTCTGCTTTAATCCTTTCAAAAAAGTAACTTGAAGTGACCTGAAGTTACCCAATCAGCCTTCTCCCTCTTCTGTTTCCTGTTGTCACCTCATGAAATCCTCAGTGCTGCTATTACTGAATGGGAGATCTCACTGTGTTTTGTAGAATGGAGGCAGCCTCTGTTCGTGAATCACAGAAGAAAGCCCATTTGATCTATAACTAGATTTTTTGTAATTTTATTTTCTCTTCTTGATAGCTAGAAAAAAAAAAGGGAATCATGTATAACAATGTGCTGAAGGCTACTGCTACACCAAGCCAAATATCAGCACAGTTGAGAACGCATAGAATGCATGAAGATGTGTGCGCTCTGGTCTTTATGTAGCACACCCTCCTAGGACTCTAGGGCAAATACACACGTAATTTTAATTGAGGCAAAATGTAGTAGATGCCACATCAAATCTTGGATCAAAATGACAAGAGGTTTCGGAGGCAGAAGAACTGAAATCTAGTTAGGAAAAAACAGGAAGTGATGGCTGCAACTTCCAAAAGCCTTTATTTCACTTCAATGCAAAATGATAATACTCAGTGATTTTTGTTTGGTTTAAGATCTTTCATAGTGCACACATTACTGGCAAAGTGCCTTTCAATCTTTCATTAATCTCTAATTCTAAATAATGAATTAAAGCCGACTGCAGAATATGAAATGAAGCTCACTGACACAGTTTATGTGCCAGACATGGTGGACACACACCTCTAATCCCAGCAACCTGGGAGACTGGGGCAGGAGGATCACAAGTTCAAAGTCAGGCTCAGCAACTTAGCAAAGCCCTAAGCAACTTAGCAAGACCCTGTCTCTAGATTAACTATAAAAAGGGCTGGGGATGTGGTTCAGTGGGTAAGTGCCCCTGAGTTCAATTCCTGGCATGCATGCACACGCGCACACACATACACCAAAGAAAGAAAGAAAAAAGAGTTTATGTGATTATGTGATTAAAATGTGTTTGTTTTTCCTGGTGCTAAAGGACTATACAAAATGAAGTATGAGAACCATGGATAATTGTCCTAGCACAAGTAGATACGCAGATATTCAGATATTTTTATTTACATGTAAATGTATTATATATTTATATTTGCAGATCATATTTCCGAAATAGTTTGATATGTGACTATACTCCTCTTCCCTCACATTCTTTTTTATTTGTTTGTTTAAAGAAAGAATCAATTTTTATTTACTTTTTCATCTGGCCTTTGTTTCTCTGACACTTAGTCATGTATGTGGTGCTGGGGTTTGAAGCCAGTTCTCATGCATCCCAGACAAGTGCTCCAACCGCTGAGCCACCGCTCTAGCCCCACCTCGTATTCCTTTGGGGAACCACCTCCTCTCCACTCTCATGAGATTTGGATAAGGCTAATCTGACTGCTGGGTTCAAGGGTTAGCTATATGATATCAGCTGGGCCCATCAGAATATTCCACCCTCCCAGCTTTGATATTATAAAGAGCTGATAATCTCAAGAAGGGCACACTCAGAGTCAAACTTGTAACATTTGCTCTAAGTTTTCAGGGAAATTATTCTCTTTTTCCCGGAGTTGTAGTATTTGTCAGAAGCAACGGCCTGGGAATAAAGTCAATGGAGGGTGAAGGAGAGGTAAGATTGCAGGAAGGCAGCCTCCTGGTCACGCTGATGGTGCAGATCGCAGAGGTGACATTGCCTAAATGGGAGCTGCTCCTGTCAGCTGTCCAGGCCCATTGAGTAATATGTTCCCATTCAGGTCTGCACTGCATTCTTTGATTTGCATTTGAAAGAGCTACGATTAATAAATACCCTAATAGTATATTAATATAAATCCTAATTACCTAAAACATTAGTGTTTCAGTGAGCTTTTCGCTGCTATGACTAAAAGACCCAGAAAGAAAAATTTTAGGAGGCAAAGTTTATTTGAGGACTCACGCCTTTGGACGTCTTAGACATAGAAGGCTGTGTCTACTTCGCGGGGCTGCAGGTGAAGCGGAACATCACGGGAGAAGAGTGTGGTGGAGGGAAGCAGCTCACATGATGATCGGGGAGCAGAGAGAGAGACTCCCCTGCAACGGCACACGCCCAGTGACACACCTTCCAGCCACACCCCACCTGCCTTCTGTTGCTAGTTACAACCCAATCATTTCGCCTCAGCCTTCCTGCATTGCCACACAGAAACTTTTGGGGGACACCTCATGCTCAAACCATAACAATTAGCTCAAGTGGGCCACAGTTGAACACATCACAGTGCTTTGATTTGCTGAGACTCCAATTAATAAAGGGAGAGGGAGGGCTTTTTGGGACTACAGCTCTGTGGCAAAGCACTTGCCTAGCATGCCTAAGTCCCTCGATTCAATCCCCAGCACCACAAAATAGTACTAAAATTGAAACAGAAACATGAGTCCATTATTAAATAAACAGAAAGTTAGAAACATCAGACTGGGTATCCATGGCACTCAGTAAATATTTGTTGAGTGACAGCACAAGTGTCAACTATGAACGAAAATGCAAAAACTGAATTAAACAAGCAATAAACTTCCCAAGCATGATAGATCACAATTTAAAGAAATTCGTGAAATTGCAGCCCTCAAAACATCATGTAAAATATAAGGATTACAGACATTTGTTTCCTCTTGTCTTTTTTTCCTGCACAGTTCAGTTAATGAATTTGCACGATATTCTCTACATTCTGCATGATAATGATTTTGACCCTTGAACTGAAATGATCACATTAGCTTTCCTGAGCTCTTCTCATTTTGGATTCTTCACAGGAAAAGCAATCCCAGGCCGTTTAGAAACTGATTTATCATCCTTTCTCACATGTCAATAGGTTATCCTTGCTGAAAAAGGCCTTTCGATTCTTCTTAGCATTTAAATCCAAATTAAGTCAAATTGCCTCTCTTGGTGATGGGTTGCTTATAGCTTTGCAACAAATCTATAAAACACAGGCCATATATCTGGTGTTTTGGAAATGTCCATTTCTACATGCTGGTTTTATATGGTCAAAGGACAAGAAATAGCCGAAAAGAATTCCCAGTTTCACCCTACCCCATGTCAGCAGATGGATTCCATTCTGATGACAACCAATCAATCATTTTTGGAGCTGTTACTGCTTTCTGTGTTGGCTGGATATATGCCAAAATGGGGTTGGGGAGTGGGAAGGGGTTAAAGAAGACTACAAAATACATTATTCCAGTCCTCCCCATTTAAAATACTGTGAAAGCAGAATTTTAAATTATCATTTCTTTATTAATTGCAGTTTGTTACTGATATGTCTCAAAGCTAGCAACCAGTAAGCATATCAAACAATGGAGAAACTGCTTTTCTCAAACTGGGAAGCATGATGGAACCTATCTGGTGGCATGGTCATTGTAATATCTGGCTGATGAAGGAATAATGAATGTGCTTCTATTTCCTTTCCTCCCTCCTTCTTTTTCTGACATCTACCCACTCATTTCCTTGATCTATTCAATGCATTTATTAAGCAAATAACCATTCACAATATTCCAGGCACCATCATAGGCTGCAGAGGCATACGTGTGAATGAGCCCCACAACTTGTGTTCTAAGGGTGATAAATCCATTAGGCCAACAGCCACAGAGACAGCTAATCGCATCACAACATACCATGAACCACCTACCACTTTATCCAGATCCAAAGGGGTCAAGGATTGAGGGTGGGCGGAGGGCGGGGGAGGGCAGAAATGAGGTACTTATGCTACAGGGCTAGGGGATTTCCATGAAACTGAGGCAGCTTGAAGGCCCCCTATTCACCTCAAGTTCTTACAATCAGGTCAGAACAATTTCAGACAAGTCACACAGAGTGACAGGCATGAGTTTATTAGAAGGGAGAGAAAGGGGGGAAGGAAACACTCTCAAAGGAGATAGTGGGTCCTGTTGGCAAGGAGAGGGATGGCTCAACCCTCCTGCACTCCAGTTTATTTGGGAGTTCCACAGAAGTTTCCGGAATCCCACTCAAGTCCACTCTCTGACTTTTGACTGACACCATAGGAACTGCCTAGAATGCCTCCAAGAGAGCATGGCGTGGGTCAGAGGGGCGCTCCTCCAGGAACTGAGTCCCCTTTTTGCCCCTCAATGAATAGCCTCCATCAAGTTTTGTTGGGGTCTTGACGTTTTGGCTAACAGATGATAGGGAGTTGTGACAGAGTTTCCAACAAAAGGATGGGTCCCAGTCACCTCATAGGGCATGACAAGATTTTGAAAACACAGTTTTTTTTTTCTGTTTGCTTTTGTTTTTAAGGGGATGTAACTACGGCTGGAACAGGTTTTGGCCCACTAGTTTCCCATTTCCAGGTACCTACGTGTCTATCAAATAAGTATCCCTGGGTAAATGTCCCTGAGTTCAATCCCTGATACATATAAAAAAAGAAAAAATACAGAAACAGTTTATGTGATCCAAATGTGTCATCCTTCATTGTCCCTCTTGGCTCACCCATTCATGACAGGGTAGATACCTAACCCTGAGAATGGCTTTAGACAATAATTCACAAGATAAGGGGAAAGAAATATATTTTCCTTCCCTATTACTAGGCTTATGGCTCAGATCCCTATGACAAGACAGATTAAGGGAGAAAAACAGACAAATTTACTTAATATAAGTTTTAAATGACAGAGGAGCCTTTAGAATAAAGATCCAAACAAACAAGAAAACTTGTACAATGTTTCGGGCTTCATTCAGTGAAAAAGTAGTTAGTCATATGATCTCACAAAGTGGGTGTGACCTAATGATAATAAACTGGGGGAACAGATTCTTCACTGTACCCATGTGTCTTTGAGGTAACGATGTTCCCTCCTTCTGAGTATAGAGAGAGTGCCGCTAGAAGGACGTTCTTGGTAGCTGTTTTAGGGAAATAGCAAATCCTTCCTAGGTGTTATGAACTGCTCTGACCTTCCCAGCTCTGCTTTTTCTAAATCCCAAGGAACCATATTTTAGGGTAGTGTGTCTTGAAAACCATCAATATCTAAGTCCCTGCAGTTTTGATGAAGGCTCTCTGTGCATCAGAAGTTCAGAAAAAAGATAGGTCACAGCCTGCTGAATGGATGAGACAACATTGGACCCAATCTTCAAAAAAGAAGTAGAAAGTCAACCTGCCAAGATAGTTTACAGAGAATTTCAGGCAAGATCAGAAGAGTCAAGAAAGCACCGGACCATTAGGAAGCATAGCAAAACCTTCTGTGTCAGTCAGTTTTCTGTTGACATAACAAAAAACCTGTGATAAACAACTAAATGAAGGAAAAAATCATTTTGGCTCACAGTTCCGGAGGGTTTGATCTATAATCACTAGCCCTACTGTTCTGAGACCTGCGCTGAGGCAGAACATCATGGTGGGGAAGGGGTGGTGAAGCAAGGTCACTCACCTCTTGTTGAGCTGAGAAAGGGAAAATGAGGCAAAGGACAAGCTAAGGTCTTCAAGGGCATACCTCCTGGGAACTCACTTCCTTTCACCAGTCCCCACCTCTTAATGGTTCTCCCAGCTCCCAATATCCAGGGACAAAGCCTTTAATGCATGAGCATTCCACTGGCTAGGACAAGGAAAGGGTGCAATGCAGAAGACTGTAGACACGTAAGCTGACGGGAAGGGTGCACTGAGGCCAGCCTCTGAAGGATGTTCCCTGTCTTTTGACGGAGCCCTCAAAGGCCATGGGGAGCTTTGGACTGTTTTCCTAAAGTAGGACATGCTCTCTGCATTTTATAGGCCTTGCTTCATCAACCTTTGGAAATATCATAGAAGAGATGAAACTTCAGTAGCAAAACCAGCAGGGTGCATGCTTCAGAAAGAAGTGGATGGGGACATGGACTGGAGTGATGGATCAAGGGAAGGGACCGTGATGGTGAGAGGACAGAGCTTGGAGACTGACTGAACACAGTAGAGATACAGAAGGCTCCAAGGTTTCTAACCATGGCAAACAGGGGGACACTTTCACACTCATGAAACTACCATGATGGCAACATTCTGGGGCAGGAGAAGAATGGTAATGGATGGTTGGCACTTTACCAATGAATGAGCCCCAAAGGATCAACAGTATACATCTAGTTTTATTTTACATCTCACGTAACTTGGCCTGAAAGTTGTGGCACAAATTTCCTTCACCTCTCATCTCTATTCCTAAAGCATCTGTACACACTCTCTCGGTTCTTAGACTTTATTTCAGATAACACCCCTAACTCATCTCAATCTTGGAACCACTTAGGTTGCTTTAGAGCAAGTTTCAGAGTCTACAAACTTCTCCCAACCTCAGGCTGCAACCCCTTGCCCTCCCTTGCTCACTCATTCTGCATCCTGGTAGTAAAATAAAAATGAACCCCCTTGCCTCGAGCAAGGAAGTCCAGATATGCTAAGTGTCTCAGCTTCTCTGCACAAAGGCAGCTTCTCCCACAAAGGGACCTGTGGCATCTGATAGCTCATGAGGGGGTTGTAGGAAGGAATGGTGCTGCTCAGAGCCATAATCTACAGACACAGCGAGGACCCCAAGCTCCATTTCTTACAAAGCCTCATCAAGCTTTATGGGTCATTAAGTAGACAGATAGGTAAGAAGCATTGTCTAGCTTTAACCACTTCAGTCTGAGGGTCCAATGAACAACTTCTTATACTTCTAAAGAGCCCCACTTTGTTTACTTTTTTAATGTTGGTTTTTGGTTGGTGAATGGAGTTAAGTTCCCACACCAGCCTTTAAGCCTACTCCATAGTTGAGGAGTGTCATGTTTAATATGGTTTCCACTAGTTACATGGAGATTTTTTAACAGAAATGAAGGAAAATGAAATACAGTTGAAAACCAAGTCCCTCATAGTTACCCCACTTTTCATGTATGACTGCCACACAGATATAAAATAATTTCCATAATTTCAAAATATTCTAATGGAGAACCCTGGTTTAGAGACTTGAACCTTTTTTGGTTAGGTCTCTTGGGTGTTGTCTGACATTTTTTATTATTCAATAGTATTTACGTTCAAACACACAGAATACTAATTAAGTGTCAAGCTGGGTTCTGAGTTAATGCTATTATTCTCATTTCATAGATGAGGTTACTGAAGTAGAGAAAGGTTGAAATAGTATTATTTTGGTCATAAAATACATCAACATAAAGAGATGGGGGGTGTAGAATGTTACAGTTCTACAGAGTATATAACCATCCTGATCAGGTCATAGATAAAATTGCTCAGTGAAGTAGACTGGCTGATTGGCTCTAGAATGGTCTCTCAAATTGGCCTGAGGCACCTGATTACCTTTATTCCATATTCTCTCCCCAACTATGGCTTAACTCACAATTTTTTGAGTCCCTTAACATATTAATAAGTGTTTCCCAAGAAACAGAAGAAATAAGTATTTCTTAGGCAACACAAGAAAGTTTAGAGGTGAAATGATTGGGTAACGAGAGTCTTAACCTATCCAAACCTAATCAGTACACTAATCCACTTGAAAGGATTACCCGGGTGGTGAGTATAGGCAGGAAGAGAGTGGCTAGAGGAGGTGGGTCCTTGGAGTTCAACCTTTGGGGTATCTTTTGTCTCTGGTGAGCAGAGCTCTATTTCCTGATTGCCATACCTTGAGCTGCGTTCCTCTCCTCATCCTTCTACCTCACTCTGGACCCAAGCAATTGAGTTGGCCACCTATAGACTGACAACTCTGAAACCATGAGTGTTAGATAAACTTCCCCTCCTCTAAAATTGTGTATGTCAGGTCATTTGGTCACAATAGCAAAGAAATAACTGACTAAACCATAGACGAAGGGTGTGGAGAAGGAAAGGTGCTGGGGTTCAAACCAGTGACCTTGCACATTCCAGGCAAGCACTCTAACCACTGAGCCACTGCTCCAGCCCCATGTTCTCTATCCTTGGTAATCTGATAATGTCTCTCATTCGCAGAACTCTACACAATTCAAGGTACACTTTTGAGTTCCTAGAAATTATATGACTTAAAGTACATGATCAAATATTTTATAAAGTGAAGCTCTTTATGTCTCAAGCTTTAAAAAGTCAAACCATGTGAAGAAAATTACGTAACTTCTAAGGAATTATTGCACAGTCCAGTTCCTTCATGAGTATCTTTTTGTAACTCATGGAACATTTACATATTTCCATGCCTCCAACATGCTCAATGAGAAGATTTAGGGTTATTTGATAGCCAGCTCTTATTTATGACCACCTTGAGAGGCTATGGAATCTCTCCTCAAGTCAGTGTGTCTGTTTGAAATCCCTTTGCAGAAATGAGGTCCTTAACCTACGATTTACATGATAAGTACATTGTCTAAGGACAAATGTGCCTTTAGCCATGTGGCCACACAATGGTTTGTACTGTCAGGATGGCCACTCTAGAGTATGAGTTTTTCTGGCCTCCACATCTAATCACAATGTGGGAGGCAATTTGTTGAGATATTCGTTATGACGCAAAGAAGACACATTTTTAGAAACTGCACACACAACTGCATACTTTCACAGTGTGAATCCTCGTACCACTTGAGTTTATATATTAAGCATAAAATACCATTGACTTTGCCTCAGTGACCAAGCCACCCTGTATGATCTGCCTTCTTGCGATTTATTTTGTGACCCCTCTCAAAGGTATTGGATGTTGAGTCACTGGCCAGAAATATAGCTCCCAATGGTAACACTGCTTCTTTGGGCCAGGAAATTACTTTATGATATATTGCCTAGGAATTAGTTATATAAAAAAGGGAATTCCTTCTCTAGAAAAAAAGTTTTTCACTGTTCAAGTCCACTGCAAGATGCAGCTTAGACAAATGTACAAATAGAGTTGGCTGGTCACAGAGACACCACGGAAAATTACAAAGAAAATAAGTTGAAGATGAGAAACATCTCCTGCTCACCTGATTTTTATCCAGTTGAATAAACAGAGCTTATCAAACTTAGCAAAAACTTATGATATAAAAGTACCTACGTGAAATATATAAAGAACATAAAACAGGAAAAGTAAAAAAAAATCTTTTTGAGATATGTACTGAGCACCCAGTAATTTAAACAAATTATCATCATTGTATACAACAAGGCAATAATATACCTATATATACTGAATGCATTTCGATGCGACAAGAATTGCTCTCAATGGCATTATCGAGTACTAAAGTACAATACTACAAAACATTTCAGACCTTTAATTATGCTCATTGACACTAAAGCACCAATTGCTCAGCGAGGGGAGACTGGAGAGAGAAAGGCGAATGAACAGATGGACAGAAATTTCTATTCTGTGCTCTCCTGGCTGCTCTTCAGCGAGTGGTGGTACGCTAATAAAGTGCTCCAAGGACTTCCGCCCCCATCTGCTCTCAATAAAAATATATGAGACTCTGAATCAAGCACGAGCTTTTGGAGCTCTTTTGTGGACCCCGCCAATGCTCTGGGTGTAAGTGGATGGGTTGGTCAGGAATGGCCCCTACAGGTGGTGACAGCCCCATTGCCCCTCATCTCCTGCTCCTAGGTTCACCAGCCCTCCCTCCTTTCCTAGCTATTTATCATGAGAAATTATCATGCTTGGACAACCTTAATTGCCTCTCAGCCCCATTGTTCCATGGCAAGTCATGAAATTAGATTAGTGCTGCTCAGTTTAGCGAGCAGGGCCTTTATGATTCTCTTATGTTCGGGGAAATAAATGTTTATGAAGCTGATCTTACAGTTCACGAGTGTGTGCCACGTGTCATGAAGAGGGTTCATCTGGAGTCTCTTTTATAAAATCTTGATTACTGACATCACCCCCTTTATGCCCTCCCCAGGCAGAAACCAGACAGAGAGAAAGATAAAAAAAAAAAGAAAGAAAAAGAAAGAAAGAAAGAAAGAAAGAAAGAAAGAAAGAAAGAAAGAAAGAAAGAAAGAAATGACAATTTCTCCAATTCACCAGGTCAGAAATTCAGGGCAGTGGATATACATTTCCTTCTTTGGAGGAAAATTTGGAAGTGCCATTGTACACAGAGCATTAGAATCTCATTAAGTTTTACCCAGCAAGAGGAGGAATAAAATTGGGGTAAAAAAGCACTTCTACAAAACAAAATGATGTCAGTTCCTGGGGTAGAGTATCTAGGTGGAGCATTTGGGGTATTTTCTGTTTAGAGTTGCTGCTTCTAAGTGCTCTGACTCCGGGGGATCATCCTTGGAGGTTAATGAAGAGTTGAAAGATGCCTTAATGGGGACCCAGAGGTAGAAACTTCTATTCAGTAGGGATAATAATCCTTCAATTAGCATTTATCTCTCTCTACTCTAGAGGAAAAAACCACTCAATTCATACATAAGCAGAGTGAATGGGTGGAGGTTACAGGAAGAGTTTGCAACTCAACACATTACGAGGAAAACTTTTCAATATGCAGATTCTCTCAATGATACTGTCAATCAAATAAAATTTGACTGATACTGTCAATCAAATAAGGAGTCAAGATTCACCTACTAGGAATGTTTTAAAGAATCAAACTTCTGTAGTCTTCCCAACACATAAATGTTGGAATTTAGTATTAAATAATTTATCCCTCTCTTTTCCCCCTAACCTATATTTATGTCAATTGTACACACACACACACACACACACACACAAACAGAGTGGTCTGATGAGCTCTTTAAACCTGGAATATACTGAATACAAAATCCTTAATCAACCATGCTACATACGACTCAGTAATTTGAGAAGATACTGAAGTTTGGGCTCCAGTTGTATTCAGAAGGCAGGAAATGAGTGCTTCTGCAGAATTAGAGATCTTCTATGGCTGCCTTGGCCCAGAAGTATGTGCTGAGGCCCACTTGCAGGTTGCATTGGAATAAAAACTCACCCCACAGAGACCAACAGCCTAACTCCATCAATCCATCTGTGCATGTGTCTGCGTACCCATTTGCTATGAGCTACCCCTGGTCTAACAGTGTCTCTACCTGCAGTATCTATCCACATCTGCCTCTCTCTAACTACTGCTAGAGCTGTGGAATCAGGGAAGGCACCACCACATGCACACACCTGCCCATCTTGCTACCTGGGAGAAGACATCCCGAAATCAAAGCCGAATTGTGAAAAAGAACAAAAGCCAGGTAGAAAAAGAGAAATAGAGCAAGCTCCGAGATGGTACCGTGTCCTGGGTCCACTCTCCCTCTGCACGTGTGCAGCAGCATGTGGCCAACAGGATCGCAACCAGCGTGACGGGTGAAGCCCAAAGCAACTTTTGTGGCCAGACAAGAAGAAATAACTGAGGATGAAGGGAGTGGGACCTGAGCCCTTCCCCATTGTTTTTTAAGACAGAGGGACAGCAAAGGACAGAGAGAAAGAGAAAGAGAGAATCAATTTTATTTAGTTTTTCATGTGGACTTTGTTGCTCTGACATTTCATTGTGTATGTGATGCTGTTGTTCAAACCTGTGTCCTCCCGTATGCCAGGCAAGCACCATAACCACTGAGCCACCACTCCAGCCCTAGCCCCTGATATTTGGATGTGTTTTGGGGTAACCTTTATTGTAGACCAGAGGGAGGGAACTGAGAAAAAGGAATTGTAGGCAAGCAAAGAGAAAACCGCAGAGTTCTAGAACAACATGGTGACCAGTATGAATTTTAGCAAGAAAGCAACGTTCTCCCCACCTAAGTGACTGAAAGAGGTTTTATCCTTTCTCCCTTGTGTGTTGCCCATTATAGAAAAGCAAACCAAGAGGAAGAGCGAGAAAGAAAGGGTACAGGAAGAACGATATGGAGAAGCCGTGGGTATGGTGCATGTGGACACAGAAGCCCCAAGCCCGTGTTCTGAACTCTGCGTGTTCACGCTCCTTCAGCTCCAGGCAAATCCTGCAAAGCCTGCAAAGCCTGGAGCCCAGCAACTCTCAGGGAACCCTTGGGGCAGCTTGGGATTTGAAGCTGAGGAAGGAGGTGAGTGTCCATAGAGGACTAGGTCGGTGGGCCAACTTGACCCCACTGGGAATCTAGATCCGTAGCTCCTTGTGGGAAGCTAGGAAAACTCACCCAGCTCTCAAAATGCAAGGGTCTCATATCCAGAATCTATAAAGTCCTCAAAAATGTCAGCTACAAAAACACCAACAGCCCAATCGATAAATGGGCCAAAGAGCTAAACAGAGACTTCTCACCAGAGGACATTGATCAAGCCAATGAATACATGAGAAAGTGCTCTAAATCTCTAGTAATCAGAGAAATGCAAATGAAAACCACATTAAGATATCACCTTACACCAGTCAGAATGGCAAAGATGAAGAAAATAAACAACAATAGATGCTGGAGGGGCTGTGGAG
>PVKS010045614.1:0-13719 GCA_004027875.1 Aplodontia rufa
AACCTGCTCAGTGGAATACAGAATATCATCAGAACAGAGACATACACAAGGATCCACAAGGGCATACACAGGGGATACTTAGACTGACTTTGGATGAGAAAAGTCCTTCTTGATTTTGCAACTTAGGTGAATCTTGAAGGAATAGGTAGAGTTGTCCAGGCTCAAGAGCCTGGTAACTGAAAGAAGCATATAAGAAGGAAACATAAGTATAATCTTTCTCTGTGATAAATCATGATAAATGATTTATATGAAAGTAAAAACAATAACATTATTGAAGAATTAAATGGTTGACCCCTCCCCTAATAAAATGGAGATGAGAGAAAGGATGTGGACAGAAACATGAAGTTGACCAAAAACTGGTGAGAAAAGTTGGAATACCTCATCCTTTAAACCTTCATGCGTTTGTTGTTTACTAACTGTTGTATCCCCACAATAAGTAATATGAAGACTTAACAACAAAGATGCATTCTTCTGCTTTAGTGAAAAAGTAATGGGAAAACTGAGATTCGTTTTCTCTGTACCCAGGATTGATATGCTTAAAAGTAGTGTTATCATGCAAAGAAAAATAGAATCACTGAATTGCTGAGATATAGGGGAAGAAAGGAGTATTTTTAAAAGGCATCCCAAAATATGCAAATTGACTTTTGGGTAAAGGGCAATTCAGCTTAAATAGCCAGGTATTGACTCTGTAAATGTCACTTAAATCTTGTCTCTTCATTCCTCCCTTCTGCTTTTCATTTATCCATGGTTTCTCAATTGGATGCTAATGTCATAAGGTTTTCCTTCTTTACAATACAAATGAGACAGGGACCAGAACAGGAGACAAAATGGTGGGAAAACTCCAAAGCCTAAATTCATATTCTGTGGCCAAAGTCTCAGGACTGAACTAGGGGCCTTGTGTGTGTGCTAGGCAAGAGTTCTGCCACTGAGCTAAATCCCCAACCCCCAAAGTCTTTCTTATAATGCATGGAATGTGCTCTCCTACCCTCCTAGGATAAAATCAGTCAATCATAAGCACCAGATGTAAGGTAAGGAAGAAGAGTAGAATTGATTGTAAAATGACTAGGCACTCAGGATAATAGGCCCCATTCAATGGTAGGGACCACACCAGGAGGCTAATTAACAAAAACATTAAGGGGCTGGAGCGGTGGCTCAGAGGTTATGGTGATCGCCTTCCATGCGAGAGTATGCAGGTTCAAACCCCAGCACCACCAAGCAATGAAAGTCCATGAAAAACTAAATAAAATTGCTTCTGCCTTTCTCTCTCTCTCTCTCATCACTGTCCCACTCTCTTTTAAAAAATAATAAATAAAATAAGAACATTAAGGAGGACCATCCAGGCCTTCTTCAAAATAAAAGATCATGAGGTTCAACAGTGGTACCTCTTCAACACGTTTATCTGAGAGAGGCAGGGATGTGGAAATTGGGGATGAACCTTGTGGGAGTTATAGGAAGAATCAAAACTCACAGGCAATAGCCTTGATACTTTTTCAATGCCAGTTTAACATAGATTTTGATCCATGCACTTAATCCAAATTATATAAGGCCCTAAGTGCACACACCAAAATGGGATTTTCTGTTTTCAGGCCCCTTTCTATATCACAGGAGTTCTCTCTCTTCTCACTTAAAAGAATCGTATTCTATTTACCCTTCCCTTTCATTATTGTCCATGGATTTTATTCTTCAAATTTATAAGACAACAACTCAGAAGGAAATTGGTGAAGCAGAGAAGCTAGTCTCTTCTCAAAATTCTGATTTCAGTTATGCCAAAAAATATCATAAACTCTTGGCCTTTGAATCATGATTTGTTGTGGACTAATATTCTTTTACATTTGGGCTTTAATTCACAACTGTTGCCTGTAAAGAATCCCCTCCTACTACCCCTACTAACAATGCATGAAATGCATCTTTTCTTACCCTTCTATTTTTAATCAAATCAATTATAAGCTATAATTATAGGGCAATAGCTACTTCTCCAAAGAAAGAAAAAAATTGAATGAATTATCCTAAAAATACCAGCCTCTTCCCTTCCTAAGCAACTCAGTACAAGGCTGGGCCTTTCTTTAGTGTAGTTCCTTTGTTCATGTGAAGTTTTGACTACTCTCTCAGTCAGGGTTATCCCCTTCATCTGAAGGTGAGGAGCTCCTCCTCCTTTTCTTTTCCCCCTTAAAGTATTTTCTGTACATTAGTGCTCACTTGATTCAGATTCTTTTTCTACCATCACCAAGTCAAAAACACCTGTTCTCTCTGGGGAGATCTGGGGAGTATCAGGAAAGACCTTTAGAGATGCAAGTTCCTTACTGTTGCTTGAAACATTTGTATTTTATTCACTTACATAAAACACCAAAAGGCATCATGCCTGTGGGAATGGGGTGGTTAAATGAGTAAGGAAGAAACAACATCATCAAAAGAACCTTCACTGTAGCCCGATGCTGTCCAGTAATAAAGCAGGTATTTGCCTTCTCCAGGTTAAATAAAAAAATCAATTGCCTAGTCAAATAGGCTTGAAATTACAGTTTATTTATGGACATGGACTGGCAATTGCAGTCACTAATATAAACATATTTCGTTTACAGACACATATCAAAAAGTGTCCTAAGAGCCTGATAAGCAAGGCCACTAGGAACAAAACATGTAAAAAGTTTTGTGATTGATGAATGGAAACAGTGAAATTTATTTATGGAAATGGAAAGGAGGCACAATGAGGAACAAAAAATGAGAGCAAATAAATTGTCATATGCATGGCACTTCTTTCTGTGATGCACTGTTGTTGGCATTCAGAGATGAGACCCCTGAGAAAGTACACTGAAAATATATGTATGTATATGTGTATCTTGATATAATGGCCAAATATGTCAAAACAAAACAAACTTAACAATAGCAGTAAAGAATAAAAAATAAAACCTGCCATTAAAATGATTGTAATGTATTTGAGAGACAAAGAAATTAAAGCAAAATTGGTTAATATTGTCTAATATTATATATGTATTGTATTGTTATATAATATTATAATGTAGTCCCAAAGGCTCCTCCCTTTACTAAACAAAGATTTCAGGATTCAAAATTAATATTGTCAAAGACTCAAGTGATATATTGAGATAGATGTCTGGCACCTGAGAGTTAAGAGAGGCATTATTTTTTCTTTTAGCTTCTAAATTACTATTGCTACAATTTGTCCAAACATGTTTCTAGATCCCAGAAGAGTTTGGTGGACTTTGCCACTAAAGAAGTTAATGAATTGGAAGGGAAACGGAAGCTCTTTTTGAGAATCTGTTTGGAAAAGCCTTTCAGCAGCCTTATGTGCCTTACCCAGATGTTTATATCTTTCCACAAAGTTTCAAGAGAATGGGAGTAGCTAAGATAACAAACATGGCCCAGTGGTGTGGAAGGATATCAGTTTTAATACTGAAAGTCCCACATCCTAGAAATGTTCTAAGTGCAGAGAATCATTAGTTGGTCACTTTAGAAATCAAGAGGTTGATCAGCATCTTGTCCCCAGCCAAAGTTGACTGTGTGCCAGAACATGCAGACTTATAACAGGTCACAGACCCAAGTGGTGGGAACATGAGGTTAAAGGGATGATTCTATAGACTGGGCCTACTGTGCAGACCCTTGCATGATATCTTTTAAAAAGCAATTTACTGGTGGACCTAGCTGTCTCCATTCAATAGGATATGCAGCATTCTCAGCAAACAACCTGTGATCTGCAGGAGAAATGCAGCCCCAAAAGTTCCTTCCTCCCAATACTGTTGCAGGAGTTTTGGGATGAGACTGGATTCTCTGCTCCCATAGGCAAATGAAATTTGGGCTTACTGAAGTTTTCTGATGTTGAAGTTCGCAGCTATTCCCAATTAAAAACTGGGAATTTGGGCTGGTTGAAGATATCTGCAGCCAAAATAGTAGTATCAGCTGCCCAGGTAAGTGCTGAGTTTCTCCCCACCTGCCTTACTGTTGAACAGTGCATTGTAGCTCTTGGTGTCGAAGCACATCCAGGTAATTCACTGCCAATTTTCTTCTGGGTTCCTGTCTCTCAAATTTGAAGAATAAAATCCATGAGCAAGCACAGAAAGGAAGAGTAAAAGGAGTAGTACTTATTTAAGGAAGGAGAGCAGACTCTCCACAAGGTGGAGGAGTACCTGGAAGCAGGATATACGCTAATGTAGGTTAGGCCAGGATTTATATTGATTTGGTATGAGCCTTGATTAAGATTTATGTAAAACAGGCATTGAGAAAAGCACCAACAGCATTGGTTAAACTCTATGTAAAACAGGCATTGAAACTAAGCACCCAAACCTTTGTTTAAAATCTATGCAAAACAGATAACAAATCATTCCCAGTTCCCACCAGTGTTCACCCCTACTTCTTAGTTTTCCTGCCTCTGGGACAAAGGAGTTGCTCTCACAGGTGAGCCTCATGGTCTTTTGCATTTGAAGGAACTAAACATTCTGGTTAATGGCTCTCTATTCATTAGCTTCTAGGTGTGGTGGAATGGGGCCCATTCTGCTAGCACTCCTAATCTCTGTCAACAGGAAGAACACAGTTAGCCTGGAGGGAGGGCTTTTATGAACTTTATACTGACCTAAGATTCCAGGACTCAAAACAACAGGATATTATGGATTTTGGCTCTTTATGATTGCTGGAAACTTCCTTATCACATCAAAAAGGAGGGAGACTTTCTGGAGCCAACATCAGCATCTTTCAGAATTCAGAGTGAGGAAGGTTTCCAAATTCAGCTCCTTTCAATCCCTTTCAAAAACCTGGGCTCTGAAAAATCCTCTCTAGTGATGGTTGTGACCATTCTGCAGTCATAACTGTACCCTAAACGCTCTTATTTCATTTTCCCTAATATATTCATGCTTGTTTCTCTGTGCAGCTTGCTCAGAATCCTTCCTGAGAGTTTGCAAAGAACCAGCATCCCCACCTCACACTCTGCAGCACTTTTCTGAGGTATGCTCTATGTGGTAGGTCCCATGCCACAAGATCCAAGTATCATTAGATATTAAGAAAAGGATCAAGGGATGAAAATAGTGCTTAATCAACTGGGAAAGGCATAAGTTTTCTTAAAAAGCCAAAATGTATTGAATATAGACTCCTTACCCCCTGTGGTTTATATAGAACTCTGTAGAAAATGGAAATTTGGACAAGTGTAAAAGGGCTGCAGTGGTGGTGGCTTGGTGGTTATGGTGCTTGCTCAGCATGCGCAAGTACACAGGTTCAAACCCCAGCACATGTACACAACTAAGTATCAGAGCAACGAAAGCCATGTGAAAAACTCAATAAAAATTTTATTCTCTCTCTCTCTGTGTCTCTCTTACAGTCCTCCTCTCTTTAAAAAATACAGAAAAGAAAGAAAGAAAAGGATAGGCAGTGGAGAGTAGGGAAGGGCTAGTAGAGGTCGACAAGAGAGCAAGCATGATTGTAGTCACTTTAACATGCCCAGACATGGTATAGTTTCTGTTTCTCAGAAAGGGTGTAAGTTTCCCTCTCAACAAAGGAGACAATATAATCTATAATTCAGCCCATGCCCATAGGGGACAATTGAAATATCAAGAACAAAAGGAGCTTATCAACTTCTCCTTATGTCCCTTTAAAAGAAGGTACACTGTTAAAACTTAAGTAGCACTCTTTCCCCTCCCAGGTACACTGTGCCTGGAGTTCTGAATCTTTCTCTCACTTTTCTTTTTAGTAAAATTCCTACCCACTTGCTTACCTCAACGCTTTCATGATGTTCATTCTTTGACTCTGTGGAATATGAATCAGATCCTACCTCCTTCAGGCAACAATATCTATATTCTTGTGAAATTTCTAACTTCAGGAACTGGAAAGTGTTAAGTAGAACTTGACCTGGGCAACACCATTTTGAATCTTATCCTCCATCCTAGAACAAGACTCACATAACCCTAAACCCCTATCCCCCCTAAATCCCTGACCCACCAAATCCCTAAACCCCAGACCCAATTACAATACTCCACCATCATGCAAAGAAACCCTAAACACTCCATCATTAGAAAAGACTCTTCCCTGATAACTCCCTGATAATGCCCTAATTTTCTTTTCCCTTAGTCCTCTTCATCTACCCCAGTCTGTAAGTGGAAGATGGGTCCCAGACTCTACTGGGCCCCCTCTCTGCAGGTTTCTCCCAGTAAACCTGTGTTACTGTGGAGCTGCCACCCCTCTCCTCTCTCTTTATTTCCTCCACTGGCTTCTTCCCTTATAGAAAGTAGGCATTCTGCTGAGGCTCAGAGGTCACCACCTGCACTCACAAACCCAAACAGCCCTCATTACTATGGAGGTGAGGCAGGAAAACTTAGGCAGTTCAGTGTAGGCAGAACAATGTGGGTTGATAAGGAGAAAATTAACTGATGGTCATCTTTCCCAAGAGGCAAAGACATCCCCCAATGCAAATGAGGGTCTGACAAGATAGGCCAGGTGCAGACACTCCCTGCTGCTAAGCAAGGAACCACATTCTTCCTATTGGTGCCTAAGGCATGGATCAAAGACTGGACCAGAATTCTCGGCACCTGTGTCCTAGGTACCGGAGCAGGGAAGCAGTGACCAAGCCAGGAGAGGACATCATATAAAAGGAGCAAACCTCACTGCCTCATCAGCTCTGTCCCCTTCCCCCACTCTGGGGGAAGTCTGCTCTTTTCCCTGAGCTTTACTTTCTATAATAAAATTTGTCTACTACACTTGCCTTGGTGTCCCTCAGTTTCATTCTTCAACTCCAAGAGGACACGAACCTGACATCCACATCACTAGCATCAGAGGCTCTGGCAATCAGCAGTTGGCCAATTATGCCCAGCTGCTTTCCAACAATAAACAAAACAGATTAGAAATAGACACCCAAAGTTAGCACTGACAGTGGGAAAGGAAGCAGACATAAAACATTTCCTTTCCTCTTATGTGGCTTCAACCAGGACATCAACAGAAAAAAAAAATCTCTCTCATTTCTGGCAATGGGTATAGGAGAAGTCTATAAAGGGACACATTAAATTGAGAGAAGATGGGGTTGAGTGACTGTTGGAATCATGAGGTGTAGAAACAAATTCTGGTGAAGAGATATAAATGGTAGTAGCTGAAGTCACAATAGTCAAATTCAATTAAAATTACTCTAGATTGGATCTGATGAGGGCAAAAGATTATCTTCCTAGAAGAGGTTCCTTTCATTTTGCTTCTTCACTAAAAATTAAGTTATCTTTAAATAAGGCACCACTTGTGTCACTTCCTAGAAAGAAGGCTCTCACCTGGTCTGCAAGCAAAAGCTGATTAGATCATGTGCTATCTCTCACCCCAAGACTCTCTACAAAGCTCTTCTAATAAGACAAGAATGTTAACAGCTACTCAAAAGCTATCCCCAGGGTTCAGAGGTCTGTGTCTTCCTAGAATGACAAAAGGAGTGTAGAGTTGGTGTATCCTATACCAGGGGCAAATAGGAAATCAAAGGCAGGCAGGAATGCTTCTTATTAAAACAGAATATACTTGTCTGAGTAAACCACACTGAAATGCCAATACTACATATCTTTTTGAAAATGGTATCTGAAGTAGCTAAAGTAATTATTTATAAAAACAAGTATGGAGAGAAGAAGAAAGAAAGCTTGAAAATATAGTTTAAATACTAATAAAAAGATAATAAAAATGAGATGGAGTATTTGGGGGAAGGAATATAGAAAAATTGGACATTAAAAAGCAAAGGACAATTAAAAGTTGAAATAATGCAACAGAGTTGGAAAACTTTTTTAACCTGTTAAATTAGCTGTGAAAGGTGTGGATATCTTGATAAAAAAAAAATCACCCTACTACAACAGATGAAATATTTTCTTCTTCTTTTTTTTTTTATCATACTTTGCCTTTTGTTTGTAAGACATGACTACATAAAAATCAATCATTTCAAACTGAGTCATTTTATTCATTCATATTACTGAAAATTTGGTCTTTGACCCTGATATCCATCCAATAATACGGACATGTTTTTGAGAGAAAGTTTTATTGCTTTGTTAGCAGAGGAGAAATAGGGAATTCCTGGACCAGAGATGGTAAGTCTGCTGATCAAGGGGAAAAGAGGTTTTAAAAAAAGGTAATTCAAAGGTTACATTCCAGGTGTGCCTTGATGGGGGTTGCAATTCACTTGTTAATTTGGGAGACCAAAATTTTTCAGATTGCCTGGTGCCATACCCAGAGCAAGTCTGAATAACCTCATTCCTGGGGTGAGTATGTGCTCAAGGACAGCATAACTTGGGTTATGGTAGGGGAGAAGGGTAAAACTACTTTCCAAGAGGTTAGGGAGGTTGGGAGGGAGAAGAGAAAAAAAAAGTCTTTGAAAATAATCCTCAGTGGCAGAGCATCAAAGACTATCTTCAAAGAATGAAGTCCACCATCGTTACATTTCTGAAGATGAACCACTGCAGAACAGTAGGGAAAGGACCACCTTCTGCATCTGAAATTCTGGTCTCCATCCTTCACCTTTTCCAGTTTGTAAGAGGTAAGAAATGTCTAGGACTTCAGAATTACAAACTTCCAGTTTGTAAGACATAAGAAATGTCTAGGACTTGTCCACCAGTGGAACAGTAGAAAACTATATCCATGTTGGAGGAGGCAGTGTCCACCGAAGTTCTGTCTGACAAAATCCAGGTTTGGGAATGGGCTAGGCAAAGCCAGCCCTGGAGATTGCCAAAACCATCCCTTCTAGAAATTGACTGTCTTTTAGTAATTATATGTATTATAAATTTACTTAAACTGGAAACTTTCTGATTGTTATAAGAACTGGATTACTCAAACTACTGTTGTGGATTGTTGAGAAGAGTATTAGTAATAACACATATAGAAATCATGGATAATAAAGCTATTCTGGCTTTAAAATGAAATTGGATATAGAAAGCAAAATAATTAGAACTAGGGAACAAAGAAACTGTGATACGTGAAACATCTATAGAAAGACATGTTTATCTTTCATGTTCTTGCAGAGGTTGAGTTTTGATCCCTCAGCAGTAAATAAGTCACATTTGCCTTTCTTGTCTTTGTAGAAGTTAGATTTTACCTCTTAGCCCATAGATTAAGAAGCACAAATATTTTATAGAATTAACAATTATAGGACCTAGGATAACTATAATATATCTAGTAAGGTCACAATGACATAATAATTTTAGGTCTTCAGTTAATAGGGTATAAGGGTATAATAGTCTATAATGTAGTCTAGCTAATTAAGTAGCCTCTGGATAAAAATAGGGAGATGTAGTTTGGGGAAGTGTTTGATCAAAGCAGGCTTAAAGAATTAAGTACAATATTATTCTTTTGGAAAATAAAGCTTCTCTATGCAGTACATGAAACAGTCTATAAAGATTTGACCATGACTTTATGATAAAGTGGATAGTTTTCTGTCTGGTGCTCTGAAACAGTTTGAATTAAATAGTTAACATTTGGTCCCTAGCTAATAAGAAACTTTTCACTTATGCTAAAATAGGTCTTCTAGATTAATGTAGCACAGAAAACTTTAAACGCTCCTCTTATCAAATGAGGCAACGTTTGAAGAAGTCTCTGACGGGAAAAAAGGCAACAGTTTATACCAATTAGTTACATATGGTCTATGTGGTGGGAAGGTCGAAGACATAAATTGTACTAATGGTTGATATGTTAAGTTTGCTGGGAAACTAAAAAAAGAATTGTATAATGAAGCAGATAATGAAAGTCTTTTTTGTGCACCTGTATAAAAATATTCAACAATAAAGAACGAATAGCATTTTGCACAAGCAGAAAACTGGTCTGCTTGCAACTTGTCCCGGAGGTTCCAGCCGTTCCTCTGAACCAACTCCACTCCTCCTTCGGGGACTCGAGTTCAGCTGGGGCTTAAGATTATAAGGAAGAGAAGATAAAATGACTCACATAAACATTTTTAAAATTGCTAAGTACATTCTAAATTTAAAGCACAAGTATTGATAATTCTATTTTCTTTTTCACAGGCTTCAAACATCTTGTTATATACTGCTAGGATTTGATCATTTGAACTATAAGTCTTGCTTTGTTATTTTATATAAATCTTCTCTATGTTCATCTGGTTTTGTTACAGAGTAAGGTTAAGATCCTTGCACAAAGCAAAAGGGACTACAGGAGTCTGCCGTTGATAGTTCTTGCAATCTTCCCTGAAGAATTTCAAGCAAATCACACATAGTAGTAGCAGGCATGAGTTTATTAGAAAGTATAGGAAAAGGGACACTGTCAAGGGAGAAGGGGAGAGAATGGATCCTCTCAGAGAGGGAAGGGACATTGTGCTCTTCTTTTTCTCTAGTATTTTGGGGGATCCCAAGGAACTGTGCAGAGAGGCCCACTCAGTTCATCTTTTGACTTTTGACTGACAGCAGGATTATATCAGACTTTCAAATCCCAACTGTGCATGGTTTTACCCCATAGAGGGGGAGATTTTACTATTATAATGATATAGTAAAAGGCCAAGGCAACTCTGGATCACCTTGACCTGTACTGATCAGTTCTCCTGCAAACTTAGCCTTACAGATTTTCTGGTTGATGAGCTTTGCTTCTAATTACCCTGTCTCCAAGAGTCCTGAAATCTGATTAGCATAAAGGTCACAACCACCCCCTGACCCTGGGTGAGTTATGTTTTTCTTATCAGCAGGGAGGAGTCTTCAGGCTAGCATTTCTCTTACAGAAAACAAATTATTTTGTGAAGAATGTAGCATATCTTATAGACTTAAGCCAGGTAGGGCTGAATGGACCATTGACCTCAGGTAACTGTCTTTTAAAGGATACTATGTGAGGGGTAGAAGACAGCACAGTGAGCCCAGTCTGTATAGAATTATCCTCTTTTTTTTTTTTTAAAGACAGAGGGACAGTGAGAGAGAGAAAGATAGAAGCAACTTTATTTAGTTTTTCACATGGATTTAGTTGCTCCAACACTTAGTTGTGTACATGGTGCTGGGGTTTGAACCTGGGTCCTTGTGCTTGCCAGGCAAGTGCCAAAACTACTGAGCCACCACTCCAGCCCCTAGAATTATCCTCTTAAACTCATGTTTCCATTACTCATGCCTGTCTGCTACTTATCAGTTTCTTGTTAATTTTCATCTCTGCTATTTCATGATGTGTACTTGGAGGAGGCAATGTCCACTGAAGTTCTGTCTGACAAAGTCCAGACTTGGGGATGGACTAGGCAAAGCCAGCCCTGAAGATTGCCAAAACCATCCCTTCTAGAAATTGACTGTGTTTTAGTAATTATATGTATTACGAATTTACTTAAACTGGAAACTTTCTGATTGTTATAAGAATTGCATTACTCAAACTACTGTTGTGGATTGTTGAGAAGAGTATTAGTAATAACACATATAGAAATCATGGATAATAAAGCTATAATGGCTTTAAAATAAAATTGGATATAGAAAGCAAAATAATTAGAACTAAGGAACAAAGAAACAATATACGTGAAACATTTACCAGTACCATCCTGAGTGCTCACATTGTACTGTGAAGTTTGAGTGAGAAAGGCGTGTTTACCTTTCCTGTTGTTACAGAGGATAACCTTTAACTCCCTTGCAGTAAATAAGACATGTTTACCTTTTTTTGCCTTCGCAGAGGTTAAGCTTTAACTTTTTAGCCCATAGGTTATAGGATTAACATTTATAGAACCTAGGATAGCTATGAAATATCTAGTAAGGTTACAATTACAAAATAGTTTTAAGTTAGTAGTTAATAGGGTATAAGAGTTATTATAGCCTATAATATAGTCTAGCAAAATAAAAAGCTTTTCATTTATGCTAAGATAGGGCTTCTAGACTACTGCAGTGCAGTGAGCTTTAGGGCTTCTCTTATCTAATGAGGTAATGGTTTGCGGAAACATCTAAAGGAATTTAGAGAGACAAAATTTGGTAAAGTGTTTGGTCTCTGTCCTTTGTAAATGCAGATTTAAACAATATGGTCAATGTGGTGGGGAGGTTGAGGCCATGAATTGTACCAATGGATGATACTTTAAGTGTTTTTATGTCTGATGCTCTGAAACGGTTTAAACCAAATAGTTACATATGGTCATTATGGTGGGGAAGTCGAGAGCATGAATTGTACTAACGGTTGATGCTTTAAGTTTACTTGGAAACTGAAAAGAGAGTTGTATAATGAAGCTGACAATGAAAGGTTTGTTTGTACACCTGTGTAAAAATGTTCAACAATAAAGAACAGACGGCATTTTGCTCAAGCAGGGAACTGTGTCTGCTTGCAACTTGTCCCGGAGGTTTCAGCCGTTCCTCCGCACCGACTCCACTCCTCCTTCGGGGACTCAAGTTCAGCTGGGGCTGGCCCCCGGCATGTACTCTCATGAACAAAAGCAAGAGACTGTTATAGAGCCTGGAATTATGCAAAGTCATGAAAACATGGGTGAAATAAAAGAAATTACTCAACATACTCTTGCTAAGTAATTTTTTCCCTTTCATTACTGATCAGTGTAAAAACTTTTTAAAGATAACCCCAGAATACTTACTCTCACATCTCATTGGTCCAATTTCTGCCACATGACTATGCCTAAATCAATCACTAAAAAGTTCACATTGACTACTGTGGGAAAATTAAACCAAATAAATCCTAACTCCTGAAACACAGATCTCCTCTACAAAGAGATAATACATGAAGAAAAACAGGGTTTTGTTGAGATGCACACGATTGGGCATGTATGATTGCCAACCACCTGTATCTACATACAGACAACAGTCATAACTAGGTGGTTTTAATTACTTCTGTGAAAGTGTCATAGGAGAAGAGATATCTCCAGGAAGGGTCTGAGGAGTTCACAGAGAAGGGGAACTCAACTCAGGACCAGCAGGGTCCTTGGCACATGTGACAGCAAAGAATTTTAGCATAAGCCAGACAAAAGCATAGACAGAGGTTTATTTTGGAAAGTAGATACACATTCAAGAGAGAATGTGGGCTATCTCAAGATGTTAGAAATACCAAGTTTCCTTTATTAAATCAAGCATGTGTTTGGAAGTGGGTAGGCAAGATACCCAAATAAAGACTTTACTTCTGACAGAAGGGCATGCTATACAACCTGGCTTAGCATGATTGCCCAGGCAGCAGACTGTCTGCTTAGATCGGTAACCTGATACAGTGCTGCCCTTCACTCTGAGTGGAAGAGTTCCGGAGTATAATCTATGACACTGGATAATTCTAAAATTGAAGTGGACAGAGGGAAGGGCTTTAATTAAGTGACTAAAATTGTATCCAATGAAGACTGAATATTTTATACTGAAGATGGACCACCAGATTTCCTATTTCTCACAATGAAAAGCCTCAACTTGGGTCCAGCATTTGTCAAAAGACTGTATCAGGGGCAAGGCTGAAGGTGGATCCAGGGTGGAGCTGGACAATTTTGAATAAGTTTTCCCTGTGCTTCCATATTTCCCTCATTTTACAAGGGCATGGGCCAAGGGCATTTTTGCTCAAGGTTTACAGTTGTATTTTCTGTATCTCAGTGGCTTGTGGGTATTTCCTTTAGGAGTCAATAATTCTTTCTTTATCTTAAATCTGTATCCCAAAAACAAAAGAAACACACAGAGATATAATTAGAAAGTCTAATTCAATATATATCAAATATAAAAATTTCTGATTCTTATGTTGGCAAATTATTTCCTACTTTTTGGTAATTCTTGTTATTTTCTAAAACATCCAAATGAATCAATGGGAAATTTTAAAGGGTTAAAATTTTAGAACATTAAATAAATATCTAATTCT
>PVKS010045615.1:0-13701 GCA_004027875.1 Aplodontia rufa
AAAAGCCTACAGAATGGGAATAAATATCTGCCGGCAGCGGGTCTGCCTTGGAGTTAATACCCCGAAGACAGAAAGAAGTTCTGAAGCTCAATGACAGAAAAGAACAGCCCAGGATGGAGAGGAGGCTCCGCTGTACGGCACTTGCCTAGCACGCGCAAGGACCTGGGTTTGATCCCTAGCACCACATACACAACTAAGTGGAGGAAAAACAAAAACCTGATGAAAAAATAAAATTAATTCTCTCTCTTTAAAAGATAATCAGCTAAAACAAAAAATGAATGGGCAAAAAGAGCTGAACAGCAACATCTCAAAGACGAAAGACAAATTGCCAAGAAATGAAGAAAGGTTCAGCACCTCCAGCAATTAGGGAAATGCCAATCAATCTACACTAGGATGTCATCTCCCTCCAGTCGAAATGGCAATTATAAAACCACGACTAATAATCAATTCTGCAAAGACGTAGGCAGGAAGTTACACTCTTCCATGTTGGAGGGACTCTAAAGTAACACAACCCCTGCTCTGGAAAGCTGCTGTCGTTTTTTTAATGACCCTGCCCTTCCTGGTTCCTGGTAGCTTTCTGGCACCATGGTTGTGACTGGGCACTGCATTCCCCCATTTGTGGAACTGTTGCTCACCTTCAGACCACAGGGAAGTGAGAGCAACCTGGAGGGTCACATCAGCTCCTCTGTATAGACCCTCCACCCCCATCAGGTGGGCATTCCTGCTCCCTGGTAAGAGTTAGGGGTAGGAAAGAAACCATGGGTGGTTTCTGGTTTCCCCCTCTCGGTGCTCTGCTCCTCCCAGAGCCGGTGACTAGCTGACCATGGGACAAGCTGACCCCAGGGTGTCCTTTGACCTCCTTGGCAAGAACATCCCTCTCAGGCTGTCTCTCCAGCATATTATGCAGAAAAACCCCTTTCCCTTTCAACAGGAAGTCTAATTTTCAAGATTGCTATCCAAAAATAAAGCCTGTAATACAGACGAGGCACCTGTCTGCTGAAGAAGCCCATCTCTTCCCTGAGGCAGTGGATGTGACTGTCAACACCCCAGGCAGCTGTGGGCAAACCTGAGTGGGGCAAGTGGTGTGGTGGCCCCTGTGCTGTGTCACCTGGGCTGCAGGCGCTGGCTCCTGCTTCGGGGAACCAAGCCATCTGCCGGGGGCTACTCAGGCTCAGGGAGGTGCAGGTCTGGTGCTCTGGGTTGACTGTTCCAAGAGCAGATGGAGGATGAGGGGTGCATGGCGCATTTGTTGGAGGCTGCTGGTCCCCCTGAGGGAATGGATTCGTTTTGGTGTTAGGGGGCTCCTGTGACCCACAAAGACCACATCCCCTGCCTTGTGTGTGGAAGTGGGGATTAGGGAGGAGACGCCTAAACTCTGTACCTGCTGGAAGGGCCTAGGCAGCGGGCTGTGAGGAGTGAGCTTTGTCCTCAGCACATGTCACCATCTGTATCTTGGTTCAGGCCTCTGTGAGCACAGGGCTCTGGGATGCGGGAGAACTCATGGGTCTGAAGGGATTGTGGGTCCTCTGCTGATGCCAGGCTGGCACATGAGGGGAAGAGAGAACGTTCTGGGCACATGTGCAGCTTGGTCTTCATGTGTGTGGAGGGCAGGAGAGCTTCCTGTGGAGGAGGAAGCTGAACCTGCCAAGGACAAGCTGCGTTCTCCAGTGAGTTCTGAACCTGCTGCCTGAGTGCTTCCCTCCTCCTTAGCTCTGATCCAGACCTGGAGCCTCCTGAGCTGCTGGCATTACAGCTATGTCACCATACCCAGCTATGTGAGCTACTTTTATCTGCTCCAAACACGATCCTTTCATGTACTTCTGCAGGTTGCCAAACTAATTTTTCTTTCATTTTTCCTAACGTTTTATTGCACACTGGAACACAAATATTAAAAGATGGCAGAAGTAGTCCTTAAAAGGAACAATTGGGCAATTTTCTCCATTCATTACGTGTACAGTGCCAATCATATGGATGTTTGGAAGCATTTGAATCCTTGCAATAGTGCTTAGCTTTACAACACCACGGCTGACATGGGGTAGAAATCGCCTTTTCTTCTACTTTCATTATTTTACTAAATCCATCCTCTTCTCTGAGTGAAGAATCTTTTTTTTTAATTGAGTATATAGAGATAGAAATGAGAGGAAAACATTATCAAACCATCAATGACCAAAGTATATATATATATTTATCCAGGGGTAATGCCAAAAAATGGATGACCACCTTGGGTTTCACCTGTTGCAGTTCTCGTGGAGGAATAACATCTGCTTCTGAGATGGTTCCCCTATATTCCCACTCTCCAGTATCCTAGGAGATCTTCAAATACCCTCCCCCACCCCTCCCCCTCCCTACGCCTCCAAGTATCCTAGAGAGTCATCCCCCTATTACGCTGAGAATCATACAATTTGAAGTTATTGTTAGCTTAGCCATCTAACATACTTCTTCCCCATGTATTCTAGCTTCCACAGATGAGAGAAACCATTCGGCCCTTGAGTCTCTGAGATTGGGAGACTTCACTTAGCATAATTCCTTCCATATCCATCCATTTGATTTCAAAAGCCATAATATTGTCTTCTCTAATGGTCGAGTAGTATTCCATTGTATATATGTACCATAGTTTTTGTATCCACTCGTCGAGTGAGGGGCATCTGGGTTGGTTCCATAATGTAGCTATAGTAAACTGAGCTGCTGTAAACATTGAGGAAGCCACATCACTACAATACGCTGATTAACTCTTTTGGGAAAATCCCCAGGAGTGGGATAGCTGGGTCATAAGGTGGTTCCATCCTTAATTTTTTGAGGATTCTTTCCATAGTGGCTGAACCAGTTTGCAGTCCCACCAGCAGTGTGACAGTGTTCCTCTTTTCCCACAGCCCCTCCAGCATCTGTTATTGTTAGAATTTTTCATTTTTGCCACTCTAACAGGAGTGAGGTGGTATCTCATTGAAGTTTTGATTTGCATTTCCCTTATAGCTAATGATGTGGAGCATTTTTTCATATACTTATGGGCTTTCTGGACTTCCACTGGAGAGAAGTTCCTTTTGAGATCTTTAGCCCATTTGTTGATTGGATTATTTGTGAGTTTGGATTCTAGTTTATTTAGTTCCCTGTATATTCTGGATATTAGCCCTCTGTCCGAGGTGTAGCAGGCAAAGGTTTTCTCCCATTCTGTAGGTTCTCTCTTGATGCCCTTGACTAGATCTTTAGCTGTGCAAAAGCTTTTTAGTTTCATTGCATCCCATTCATTTATGTTTGATTTTACAGCTTGAGGCATGGGAGTTTTGTTAGGGAAGTAGCGGCCGACTCCTAAATTGTGTAGTGATGACTCTACTTCTTTTTCTAGTAAGTTTAAAGTTGTTGGCTTAATATCCAAATCATTGACCCATTTTGATTTAATTTTTGTGCAGGGTGAAAGATAAGCATCCAGCTTCAGTTGTCTACATATAGCTGTCCAGTTTGTCCAACACCATTTGTTGAACAGGCTTTCTTCCAGACTATGCTTTTGCCCCCTTTATCAAATATCAAATAGTTAAAGATATGGGGTTTTGTCTCAGGATCTTCTATTCTGTTCCACTGATCTTCGGTTCTGTTTTGATACCAATACCAAGCCGCCAAACTAATTTTTGATTCTACCCAGCTAAGCCATTGTTTTCAGAGAGAGAGAGAGAGAGAGAGTGTGTGTGTGTGTGTGAGAGAGAGAGAGTAAATTTTTATTTCTTTTTTTCATCTGGTTTTTATTTTTCTTTCACTTAGTTGCATGTGTGGTGCTGGGGATCTAACCTGGGTCCTGGTGCATGCCAGGCAAGCGCTCTAATACTGCGTCACCTCTCCAGCCTCCAGCTAACCCATTTTAAATATTTCTGTTATGTATTGTAAAGAGCTTGAATATAACACACTTCAGTGTGATAAAAAATGCACAATTTATTTCTTGAAAAAGAGTTACATTTCAATGATCATTTTTAACCATGACAAAGAAAACAAAGAGTCATCACAATGAACCCAAAGCCTGTGGCACTGTCGACATCAATAACTGTTTATTAAGTGTTGAAGGAGTGAGGAAAGAAATGCTCACAATTATTTAGTGCTTAGAAGGACAGTCTTTGTTTTGAATTAATCATTTCTAATTCTTACAACGACCCTGAGAAGTAGGCACGGTAGGTAACCATGTTTGGTAACAGTGCAAGAAAGGTGCCACACAACCTTCAGCAACCCCCACCCTCACCAGTCAGCCACCAGCCACCCTGGGGCAACACCCACCATCCACCAGAAGGACTGACTCCCTGGAGACTCAATTGATCATTAGCACTTTTAGCAAAAAAAAAAGTATATTTAATTAAGGTTACTTTTAAACACAAAGCGATTACACACCTAATAGACTATCACTATAAACAGCTTTGATGTGCACTAAAAAACCAAAAAAGTTTTGATGCCCTTTATAGTGTTATTTGCTTTGTTAGAGTACTCTAAAACAACACCCACAGTATCTCCAGAGTGTGCTTGTGTATCCAAAGGAGATGAGGTCAGCAAGCTGAAGGGACACCTGCACTGCCATCGCACCATTATTCACAATGGTCAAGATGTGGAAGCAGCCGAAGTGCCCAGCAGGGAATAAAGAAAATGTGTTCTAAATGGAACAGAGTAGAAGACTCAGACAAATCCACACATCTTTAACATCTGATCTTTGACCAAGGGGGTCAAAATATAACATGGAGGGGAGACAGCCTATTCAACAAATGGTGCTGGACAAACTGGACAGCCACCTGCAGGAAGCTGAAATTAGACCCTTATTTCTCACCTTGCACAAAAATAAAATCTAAATGGATCAAGGAATTAAGAATTAAACCTGCTACTGTACAACTGCTAGCAGAAAAATTAGGTCCAACACTTCAGCATTTGGGAGTTGGCAAAGATTTCCTCAGCAGGACTCCTAAAGTGAAAGAATTACAGTCAAAAATCAATGAGTGCAACGTCATTAAACTAAAAAGTTTCTGCACAGCCATGTAAATAGTCAAAACAGTCAAGAGACAAGGTATAGAATGGGAGAGAATCATGGCCTGTGATCCCTCTGACAGGGGATTAATATCCAAAATTTACAAAGAACTCAAAAAACTCAATAACAAAAACACAAGCAATCCAATCAACAAATGGGCCAGAGAGCTAAACAGAAACTTCTCAACAGAGGAAATTTAGCAAGCCAATGAGTAGATGAGAAAGTGTTCTAAATCACTGCCCTCTCTCTTCTTCCCCCACATTCATAGGTATAGTTCCCCCAGCTTATGTGAGATTTCAACTATAGTGAGTTCATTACTTAAACTTAGCAAGCTTTCATTCTGTCTTAGGATTTATTCTAACATTCACATATGAGAGAAAACTTTTGACACTTCAGTCTCTCTGTTTGGAATATTTCACTCAGTATAATTTTTTTCCATTCCGATTCATTTGGCTGCAAATGCCATGATATCATTCTAATAGTGGAGTAGAACTCCATTGTATATATATACTACAATTTTTGAATACATTCATCCAGCAAGCGGCATCTGGGTTGGTTTCATAATTTAGCTATTGTAAATTGAGCTGCTATAAACATTGATGTAGCTGTGTCTCTGTAGTATGCTGATTCTAATTCTTTTGGGAAAATAATCAGGAGTGGGATAACTGGGTTTTAAGGTTGTTTCATCCTTAGTTTTGAGAAGTCTGTACATTGCTTTCCCAAGTGGCTGTACAAATTTGAAGTCCCACCAACAGTGTGTTAGTGCTCCTTTCTCCCCACAACCCCTCCAGCATATTTTATTGTTTGTATTCTTCATTTTTGCCCCCGACTAGAATGACGTGGAATCTCAGTGAAGTTTTGATGTGCATTTCTCTGATTGCTAGTGATGTAGAACATTTTCTCATATATGTATTGACCTTCTGGACTTCCTCTGTTGAGAATTTTCTGTTTAGTTCCTTAGTGCTTTTATTGATTGGGCTATTTGTGATTTTGGTGTTCAGTTTTTTGAGTTGTTTGTATGTTCTGGATATTAGTCTGCGGTCAGAGGCATAGCAGGCAATTTATATTCTATAATTAATGGAATGGAAAAAAATTAAACTGAGTGAAATATCCCAAACAGAGAGACTGAAGTGTCAAAAGTTTTCTCTCATATGTGAATGTTAGAATAAATCCTAAGACAGAATGAAAGCTGGCTAAGTTTAAGTAATAAACTCTCTATAGCTGAAATCTCACATAAACTGGGGGGAACCATACCTATGAAGTTGGGGGTAGAAGGGAGGAAGGCAGGGAGGTGAGGCAGGAATAAAGGAGGTTATCAATACAACAGCGAATACACAACTCCCATTAGACACCTCGCTAGACACAGGCAGGCAGAGAAACTCAGAAATATCAATAATTATTATACATGTATATGTTCATTTCAAATTATAGTAGGGTATGATTAAAGAGGATACAGGAGTTCAGGAAATGTATGAAGAAGGGTAGATCCTGATCTAGGATCGGCCTTAACTTACTATCTCACTGTGTCAATATCCATATATGCATGAACATGTAACCACAACTCCCTCCAATATGTAAGACTATGTTAAACTAATAAATTGTGAAACTCATGTATTAGACCAGCAAATGAGTAGCAACGCATAATCTAGGGGGACCATAGATAAGGGGGGTATTAGGGGAGAGGGAGATGGAGAGGGAGATGGAGGGGGATATGGAGTGGTCTGTGGAGACAATCAGCAATGTAGCACACTCTTTACCCCCTGAGAATCCAAATAATATTTATGCAATCATTTAACTCTGGAAAAATTCACAATGTAAACATTTATGTCACTTGTAGGGGCAAAATACAGAAGAATCAAGAGACTGGGGTGTGGGTGATATAGGGCTAATTCTGGTTTAGGAACAAATGCATATCATATTGTTACTTTATATGCATTTATGATTGTACAATAATTCAACTCCTTAATAAAAAAATTTAAAAAGTCTCTCTACATGTGTTGCTCATAAAAATCTCCAAACTCCAACAGACCTCTGAGCTCAGGCAGGAAAGAAAAAGCTGCTAACAAAGCTTTTCCTCCAGATGTTCATCAAGAGAAATCTGAAATGTAAAGGTTCCCATGGGAAGAGCATCTCTTACCACAGAGGGGGGTCTCCTATCACATCACTTAGGAGTATGTTTAAAATATCATCTCCAGAAATCCATTTTAATTGCATAAAATAGGGGATAAGATGCATGCATGAGATACTCTTTGTAGATTTATTTTTATAGCAAGAGGACATATAAAGTAAAATAATTTATTAGTAGCTTTTGTTAAATCCTTGATTATATTAACAAAAGATCTTGGAGTTGTAACAGACAGGAAATTGAAGCAGTTATAATTTTTAATCTTACATAGAAAGAGTGAAAAGATAGTATTTATTGTTTGATTCTTAGTATTTCAATAAGAGAAAAATAGTGCACAGTGACAAGCCTACAAATCAAGAATTTAGGGAAAGATTTTTAAAAAGTGTGTCTAAGGAAAGTAGAACAGAGAAAGTAAGGAGAGCAGAAACAAAAGTTAATCAGTTAGGTGTCAGGAAAACAATTCAAAAGCCATTTCTTTGAAAACTTCAATTAAAAAAAAGTTCTTGACACATAACATATAGGAATGATAAATGCACAAAATTAGGAACGAGAAAAGAAATATTATAATAAATACTAAGCTTAAGTGCTCTACTCTTACTTATAAACTTATCTTTAAAAAATCTAGATACTTCTAGAAAAACATAACAAATTTTCAAAGTTATATCAATAGGCATGTAGTTTTTGAAAAGCTGTAACGACTGAATGTTTTTCAAAGTATTATTTCTCCCAAAGGCTAAACCATTCCTTCCAATATAAATGGAGAGACAATTCCTATGCTATAAAAAATGCTCCAAAACATTAACAATTAAGTAATTTTCAAGTTAAATTTTTAAATCTAGATATAAGAGTCTGACAGCAGTTTTGTATTTTCCAAATATATCATGTTGAAAATTATGTCCAAAACTTGTTAATGAAAAATGGATTCAGGGCTCAATGTTTCAGATATACATCTCCAGTATGGAATCAAGAATGTATATCACCATAATTAAAGAATCTGAAAGATTCTGCAGTTATGAAAGCTCATTAATTCAGCATATTCCAAAGTTATTTTCACTAAAACCATTTTTATATCATATTTATTAACATCTAAATTTGGTACTATGTCTTTAATGCCTGGCACATGGTAGGAACTTGATATTTTTTCTTTTTCACTTTATCATTTTTTTTACAGATTTAAAATTTATTCATTTATGCATTTATTTTTCATTAGAGCATTAGAATTATGTATAGCATTTTGACAAAATTGTACATATAAGGAGTTTGATTTCCATCCTTTTTCCTCCCCCTCCTTCCTCCATTTTTTCCTCCTTTACTTCCCTTCTTTTCATTCCTTTATTTATTTTTGATCGATGCTTTCTACGTGCACATAAAGGAGGTATTCCCTTTGGTATATTTATATATGCATATTACATGATTGTTAGATTCATTCCATATTTCTTTCCCTTTCTCTTCCTCCCTTCCTCTTTCTCATCCTCCTGCTTCTACTCCAATGACCTTCCCTATAATCTTTATGTTAGTGAATCCCCTCCCTTGCTGCCTTCTTCTGTTTATTTTCCGTTAGCTTCTACACATCTCGTTTTTTTTCCTAATGGTAAGTTTTCATAGCATTGACAATAGGTGGTGTTAATCTTAATCATGACCATTCAGATCTTTCACTATGCAAAAATAAAGATACAGCTAACAGATAGAGGGAGATAGAAGAGTGTTTGAAGAACTGGAAGAAAGGGAGAGGGTTCAAAGGTCTTCATTTTGCAAAATGGGGAAACAAAGTGTCGTGGTCCATTTTCTGTTGCTATCACGAAATAACTGAGGCTGGGTGCTCTATGCAGAAAAGAGATTTGTTTTGTCCAGCATGACACTAGTACCTGCTCAGCTTTGGTGAGGGCCTTTTTTATCATATCACAAGTTGGTGGATGGCATCACAGAAGGAGCATTGGCAAGAAGGAGAAATCACATGAAGAAAAAACATCCAGAGAGATTCAGGTGTCAGGCCTGCTTTCTTCTGTAACAACCTACATTCATGGGAACTGGGATTCCATGAGAATTGTGTTAATCCCTTCCAAACGCTGTGCTCCCAGTGACCCAGTCAGCTTCCACTAGGCCCCACCTTTTAACAGTTCATTACCCGTCAACGTAACCACACATAGGACTAAGCTTTCAGACCATGAACCTCTGAGGGACAGACCAAGTCATATCTAAATCATAGCACATATATTGTTTGTGTTTATTGAACACAAATGGGAGGTTACTAATTTGACATTTAAGCAAAGGAGTAGTGTCCTCACTATGCACAGGTTACAGAAGAACGCAGGATGAGTAGGTGATTGTCCTAATCTGTCAGAGTAGATAGTCAATACATGTCGCCCAAAGTTGGTAGATCAAGAAAGTGAAATGAGCAGGGTGTTTAAAGATATGAAAATGACCATAAGAAAAAAACAACAAGCCACATTGGACAGAAAGGAAGTTGAAGACTGTTCCTTCTCATTTAAAAACATGTCGTATCATTTGACTTTTGTTAGCCATGTTCATGTATTAGTGTACTAAAACTTTTCTAGTATGGATGTATGAAATCGACTATTCGAGTTACTGAAAACCAGCGATTTAGAGAATAGACTAATGCAAGCGCAGCTTTACTGTAAGTCTCATTTTAAAGTCTTAGTTTAAATCTTGGTTCCACCAATTGCTAGAACTTGTCGGCTTTGAACAAAACACAAAAACTCTCTAAGCCTCAGAATCTTTCTCCGAAACTATCAGTAACAATACGTAGCACAGAAAATTATTTTGATCTTTGAAAGTGAGAATATCTAAAGCACTCAGTACAGAATTTTTAACCAAAGTTGTTGTATTTAATAGCTGAGCTAAAAATCATAAAAACAAATATCCTGATGTATATGTTGTAGTCAACTTATTCCTTAAAAGGCTCCCTCCATATGAAAATAGGTATGTGATATTTAGGTGGGAATTCCTTAAATGCTAGATCCCACACATCAATCAAGTCCCTGCCTTGGATGTTTGGCACTGAGACTGAGGAAATTTTTTTTTTGATCTCTGAAATGCGGTACAGCTTGCTTAAAAAATGAATCATGTACTTTTTGGGGCATAAAAAACCTGCTTACTTCTGTCAGATGAGTTTACTTATCTAAAAATCTCAGGGCTGCTTTTAGCCCATTCATTTCCCCACTAAATGCATTATTCCACACGTCATTCCACCGTGGAATGAATGGCCGTACATAGAACATGCTTCCTTTTCATTGGCATTGAGTCCTTTATGAAAGAAACCATCCTTTCATCATCCTCTAGCCTGATTTGTATTTTTCAAGTTATTCAAGAGAAACAGGACAGGATTCTGTTTAGCAATTTACTTGTAAAGAAGTTATTTTTCAGGATATCGCTACAAAAAGCTTTGAAAAATAAAGAGGATGTGGGAGACAGGATGAGGACTTGAATTTGAATCTGAATTACATTTCTACAAAGAAAGCCCTTGAAGAGAGTACTCACTCAACCATTCAGTAAATATTTGTTATGGGTTAAGACTTACAGACAAAAAAATTCCTGTTGGCTGGCAGGCAGCAGCCGCTCTGAAGCAGGCCTGCTGGAAACAAAAATCCGTGTTCATTTTCAAAAAACAACAAAACATGCAATAATCAAGAATTCAAACAAAATGACAAAGTTAATATATACATTTAGGGGGCATTTTCTATCTTTTCCAGTTGTTAACTTACCCTTTCCATCCTTTCCATTCGTATTTGTAGAACTTGTATATAAAAGGAATATTAAAAGACTGTAAACTATTTTGTTTGTACTCTTGGAGTACTGCACTGTATAAATATGACCACTGATTTTTTTTCCTTTTGTACTAAGGATTGAAACCAGGGGTACTTTACCACTGAGCTACATCCCTAGTCCTTTTCAATTTTTAATTTAAGGCAGGGTCTAAGTTGCTTAGGGCCTAAGTTGCTGAGTCTGACCTCCAACTTGTGATCCTCCTGCCTCAGCCTCCTGAGATGCTAGAATTACAGGTGTGCACAATCACATCTTGCTGCTACTGAATTTTTAAGCTGGGCCTTCTTGTTGGGCTTAGGTTCCTGTTTTATGTTTGTTTGTTCTAAAGGCTACTATAATTGCACTGCAGTCACCAGTCTTCACAATTCTAAAGGATTGTCCTTAATCATCTGACTGGAGTTTAAATGTAATAATGTTTTGGGTTTATCTGTTTTATTTATGTTTTTTAAAGAAAGAGGAACAGTGAGAGAGAGAGAGAGAGAGAGCAAGAGAGAGAGAGAGAGAGAAAAGCAATTTTTATTGAATTTTTCATGTGAGTTTCGTTCCTCCAACACTTTGCAGTGTATGTGGCACTGGGGTTTGAACTCACCTATTCGCGCATGTCAGGCAAGCACCGTAACCGCTGAGCCACCACTCCAGCCCCGGTTTATCTGTTTTAAAAAGTATAGCATTTCACACTATAAGACAAGAGAATTTGAAGAAAAGATATGCTATGTAAATTATTTTGTGGTTATTACTTTTCTGCAAGATGGTGAAATATTCAGATGAAGATGATTACCCAAGCAGACTGAATTAAGTAATGCAGAAACACTGAAACAATAGAAGCAGTTTATTTAGTACCTATCATACTGGGGTCAGCTTTGTATGGTGGGAAAACAACTTTAGATTTAGACCTAGGTTTAATTCTGGCAGTGTCTCTCCAATGCTAATCAGATTATCTAAATTTGCTTAACCTCAGTTGCATTAGCTGTGAAATAAGGATTCTCTTGACAAGCATGCTGTAAAGATGAGATAATGCAGTCTTAGAGTGGCTTGTTTTCAATCTAGTTAAGGATCTCCATTTTTACTTTGAAAATCTCCTTGTAAGTAACAGTCCTCCATTTGTGCATTTAAGGCATCCTCGGGTCCCACTCAGATTTAAATACCCTTCAGTCTTTCTTTCTTAGCCCAACTTTTCCTTCCACCTGGTCTTTTCTAGATTGTACAGGACTTACAGAATGTGGACAGGATTGCATTGATGAGCTGGCTGAACAGAATGCCCCACTACATTGGGTGGTCTCTGTCTTAGCCTTTTCTTTGAAGGATCAGACCCCTCTGGAGCTATGGTGGAAAAATTGTACAGAGCAGAGTTGAAGATTAATGATGTTGGACTGCTAAATCTACTAATCCTAGTCAGAGAAGCACCAAAAAGCCAGGAAAGAAGAAATGCATATATTGTATCATACAGCTGTAGAGAAACAGCTACCTGGCAGGCTGTGCCATTTCCTGTCTAGGAATTACTAGGCTCTGTGATGCATGGCAGGTGACACCAAGAAGACCATACCCAGCCTTACCGTCACTCAATCATTACTCTTTTTTTTCTGTTACAACACTTAAGTTTATCGTAGATTTTCAGAAATTCAACTTCCAAACACATTTTAGGAACACATAATACACATAAGTGAAGAGTTGCCTGCATATATTAAATTTGAACAGTAATTACTTAATATTTTTAATCCATTGAATTCATAGGACACAAACACAAGTGAAAACTAATTTTATTAATTTATAACCATGGTTACTCACAGTGTCACACAAAAAGTACATGCAAAAGATTAGTAGAGGAACTAAAAATCCAAAATTCCAATCTCCCTAGATCAGTTTGCTACAACACATTTCAGTATCAATTGTTGTATTTCAAAGGAAGGAGGAGGTGAAAATGAATCTTCTTCTCCACATTGAGTTCATCCTAACATTATCATTAAAGAGACACTTGAAGGAGCCTGTTATGATTTAATTTTCTAACAATACTCTCTTGCTTTAGAAAAGTAACTCATTTTAGAAATTACATATGACCATTATTTAGTAGAGACAACAGTTCTTTAGGAATACAGCTAATGTATCAACGGGCATAAGGCAATATAAAGCAGAATAAGTAAACAATGCAAGGAGTCTGTATATAAATTAAAAGATATAAAACTAGCTTTGTCATCTGCATCTTTTGTTCTATGCTTAATGATATCTATCAAGGTTATAATATCTAATGCCTAGGGTCAAAAACAAAGTAGTTTTTTTTTTAAGGAGAAAGACATTACATATTGAAAACCCCTTTGATGAGAATTTTGTCTGCAGAATCCGCACCCATTAGAGAACATGCCTTTTCTAAAGTCGTGTTTCCTTGCCTGGCCAGTAGTTGGGCTGTAGCAAAAGATCACTTGGAGCACAATTTTCCTTCCTGAATCTTGTAGACACCATTGTTCTTTCTCTCTTGGTTATGAAGCTTCTATGTTTTGAAACATAATTTTTCTTTAAAATGAACAGTACTACAATACTTAGAGAAATGGACACCATGCCCAGTATCATAGTTAGTCCCAGATATATGTGTCTGGAAGAGGAGAGAACTGCAGTCAGAATTAGTGCAATGCCCAACCAGAAATAAAATGCAAGGAAGATAATGACATCATTCTGATGGTTTTCTTTAAGTGTGCAGTTTAAAATGCAAGAGTGGCTATCCAATGCCTTTTCCATGGACACTGGTAGCCTATCAAAGACAGTGTGCTAATATAAATTGATTTTTAGCAGTACCATCATTTTCAGTTACTACAAA
>PVKS010045616.1:0-13706 GCA_004027875.1 Aplodontia rufa
CATTGTGATCTGACAGGATACATGGGACTATATCAACTCTTTTATATTTGTTAAGGTTAGCTTTGTGGACCAGGATATGGTCTGTTTTGGAGAAGGATCTGTGAGCTGCTGAGAAGAAGGTAAACTCAGCCCATTTGGGATGGAATACTCTGTAAACGTCTGTTAAATCCAGTTGACTTACAGAGCTGTTTAGGTGAGCGATGTCTTTGTTGATTGTTTGCTTTGATGATCTGTCCGTTGTTGATAATGGTGCATTAAAATCCCCCAGTATTATTGTGTTGAGATCAATGAAGGATTTAATGTCCTTGAGTCCTTTCTCCAGAAGTGTAATTGGGGGCATAAATGTCAATTATTATTATATCTTCTTGATAAATTGTTCCTTTTACTATGATATAGTGACCTTCTTTGTCCTTTCTGACTAGGTTTTGGTAAAATTTAACTTTATCAGATATAAGGATTGCAACACCAGCTTGCTTTTTAGGGCCACAAACCTGGTAGACATTTTGCAAACCTTTCACCTTCAGTCTGTATCTATTTTTGATTGTGAGGTGTGTCTCCTATAGGCAGCATAGTGCTCAATTTTGTTTTTTGATCTAGTAAGGCAATCTGTGTCTTTTGATTAGGGCTTTAAGTTCATTCACATTCAGAGTTAGAATAGATATGGGAATCTGTGTCTCTGATGTTGTGACAATTTCTGTGTTTTCCACCATCTTGGATATCTTTTAGCGTATTTTGTGATAATTGACTTTCTTCTGTTTAAAGTTTTGGAAGTTATTTAGGTGTTCCTGTGAATGAAGTACATACGTCCTTGAGAATTTTCAGTAGAACAGGTTTTGTGTTCATGTACCCTGCTGGCTTGAATTTATCATTGATGTATTTAATTTCTCCAACACATTTAAAGCTGAGGTTTGGAGGGTATAGTATCTTCGGTTGAAAATTATTTTCTTTCAAAATCTGAAAAATATTGTTCCATGTTCTCTTTGCCTTTATTGTCTGATCTGAGAAATCCATAGTTATCCTAATTGGTCTGCCTCTGAATGTGATTTAGTTTTTTTCCCTTGCTGATTTTAGGATCCTTTCCTTGATTTCTCTGTTATTCATTTTATGAATGATGTGTCTCAGTTAATTTCTTATTTGATTAGGTCTGTTTGGTGTCCTTATAGGCCTCTTGAATTTGATTTTCTGAATCAATTCTGATATGGGGAAAATTCTCCTTGGCAATTTTACTTAGAAGGTTCCTAATGTCCCTTGTTTGTTGTTCAATGCTTTCTTCAATCACAAATCTCGCATGTTATTTCTTCTCATTTTGTCAAATACTACTTGGAAGTTCTGATCATGCACAATAAGTTTTGTTTTCTTGTCTGTCCTTGAACTCAACATTGCTCAGCCTGTCTTTGTTATTTGATGTTCGTTCTTCAGTAGCTGAGGTTCTATTCTCTACTGAGTTTACTCTGATATTAGTATCTTCCAATGAGCTTTTGACTTGGTTGACAGTATTCTTCAATTCTAAGAGCTCTGCTACATCTCTTTTCAGAATGTCTAGCTCTTTATGTATGTGGTCTCTCATCTCCCAAAATTTCTGTTATCTCTTTCCTTAAATCTTTTAATTATTTGATTGAATTATTAATCATATTGTTAATACAAAGTTTTTAGGTTTTCATCTTGAACACCGACCATGGACTTCTTGGATGAGGAGCTGTGGGGCTGAAGTGGAGGATTGTTTCCCTTTATCCTCATATTCAGTTACAGGGAGTGTGACTTGAGGACTGACACTGAATAATTGTCTTGGGGGCTTTACTGATGGTATTGGAGCTTCTTATCTCTTTGCTGAGTTGGGCTGGGGTACAATTTGGATAGCAAAGTTCAATGGCTGGTACCCCAACAGTGAAGTATTGTGGAGTTTTAGATTTTCCAATACCTCAGGGGAGAGGGGATAGAAGTCAATCAGTGCAGTTAATGCATACAATAGACAATGTCAACTGTGTCTATTTCAGTGTTGATTAGCATCTATACGAACAATCAGATCAGCAGTTTTCTTCCTTGATAGCTTTCACACTATACTTGATTAGCAAGCAAACAGCCATTTTTAAAGTATTGGGTTCATTTCAGTTTACCAGGCCCACTGTAGGTGAGGAAAAAAAAAGAGTCTAGAGAGCAAAGGGAATGAGGTAAGCGGATAGTGTGGAACTTTTGAATTAGGATATAGAGCTACAATGTAGTAGAGATGATGTAGGCTATTCTGCTAGAAATAAGGAAAATATAGAAATGGGGTGAGAGGGGGGTAATGACTTTGAAGGAGGATGAGAGAGATCAGAATACAGTTTAAAAACTGACAGAGTAAAGAGAAGAAATGGGTAGTAAAGTCTGGGGGTCTTTTCAGCCCAAAGAGACTAAGGACTGGTTTGCAATATTATAGACCACCACAGGTCACACCCAGCAATATGGACACAACAGACACATACAACAAATCACAGCAACAATAAAATTCAATCAACCACACACACACACACACACACACAAACAAAAACCCCATACACTAAGGAAAACCAATTCCAAGAACAGAGAGAGAGAGAGAGAGAGAAAAGAAGTTGGGAAGGTTCTGAATTATTACTGCCGGGGTCAAAATGTACCATGGGGGTACGTGTTCATAGCTGATTTCTAGGTGGAGTCACTTCCCAATTGAGTTTTTTGGAGGGAATGAATTTTGGTGATCTCAGCTGACAGTGAGATTCCCAGGAGGCCTTCCAGTAATTTTCTCCTATAAAGTGGTTGCAAACATTCACTTTCCCTAATTCCTGTGAGAACAGACTTCAGGGCCACCCAAATTGCATTCTTGGGCAGCTTAGAGTCTTACTGCCCAAACTCTTGTCCCACTTAAGCCAGAGACTCAGGAGCTGCTGGGAGTCTTGTGGATCCTGATGCAGCTGTAAGGGACCCTTATTGTTCCAAGGAGAGTGGCCAGCCTGAACTGAGAACACATGGGACTGTTATCACCCTTCTCTTGGGTGTCTTGAAGTCTCCACTTGCCCCAGAAGAAGATGTGTGGGGCAGTAACAACCCCATCAAGGGGAGACAGGCATGCAAGAGACACCAACACAGCTAGACCAGTGTCTGTGGAGGTCCCAAATCCAACTGCTAGTGGACATGGAAGCCCAGTCCCACTTGGAGCACCCAGGACCTACGTGACTGCTTCTGTTTACAGAATTCAGGGTCTGAAAGTAGAGGAAAGCACTGGATCCAGGCTGCCCCTTTGGCTCATAGGTCCCTGAGGCTAATATTAGCCTCTGGCCTGCCTGAGAGTTTCAGGTAGTACTGTTAAACCTGGTAGACCTGAAGACCTGCACCCGCCCCCCAGGGTGTTTGGTCCTATTGAGCAGAATCCTGGACACTGACTCCACCCGCAGATTGGGCTTGTAATGGGGTGGGTGGGAAGCCTGTAAACATGAGTCATTGGGCCAGTAGGAAGGGGCTGCCAGGCCCACACAGCTGCCAGTGCAGACAGTCAAAACACTGGGGATCTGGTGCCCCTCCTCCAGACTGCATTCCCTATTCTGATCTGTATCTGGTGGTTTTGGGTTCACTCTTCATGAAGTGGTTTCCTGTACAACCCTCCAAGTACAGGAATCACTTGCAGATTAAGGGGGCTCCAATCTCTGTGTGTTAAAGCTGCCCCTTGGTTCCTGCTGCAATCGCAGCCCCAGGCACCAGAGTCCCACACCCAGGCTCTGCTGAGCACTCACCACTGTGTCTGAGTTTATTTAAGTGTGTGCTGCTTCCTTCCTTCCAGGGCAGATTTCCAGCCTGTTGCCAGCTAGGTAGCTGATTGGAAAATTATCAGTTGGGACTTCCTGCACTTTCAGCTTTTCCATAGCTCCGTGTCAATAAACTTCCTTCCCTGGATAGTAATGAATTTTGGGAGAAATCTTGCCATCCACCCACCTCACAATAAGGCACCTCTCCCTCCATTGATGTCCCGCATTCACAGAGAGACTCTTTACTCATCTCTGCCATGTGTTGCCATGATGATCCTCCTCTTTTTCTTTAAATTTCATTAAATTCAACTACCCACATCTTTTTGAGTTGCTTACATCTTAGTACACACTTTACTACATTTGTCAATACTGTAAGATTCTCCTACCAATCATTTTTCGTTAGTGTAAGGAAAAATGCTGAAGTTAAAGAGTCCACATAAAGAATGCTACAGTGGTATTATTCATGAAAAATAAAATAGTCCTTCAATTAAGGAATAGTGTTAGAAAAAGAGAGAAACGTTTCAAAATGGCAAAAAGGTCAATATATCAGAAAGATAAAAATGGTAATAAATGTATTATACACCATATATATATATATATGTATATATATATATGTTATTGTTTAGATGTGAGGTGTTCTGCAGAATCTCATGGGTGACAATGCAGTAAGGCTGAAGCGAAATGGTTGGATTATAAGAGCCTTGTCTCAATCAGTGAGAAAATCACCTGATAGGGATCAACTGGCAACTGAAGGCAGGTAGGGTGTGGCTGGGAGAGGTGGTCTGGGACATGTGCCTTTGGGATACAAAATTTGTATCTGGTGTGGAGTTTCCCTCAGCTTCCCAGCAATTCTTTGAGCTGCTTCCCTCTGCCATACTTTTCCACCTTGATGTTCTGCTTCACTTGGAGACCTGCAGAAAGGAGTTGGCCATCTATGCAGGAAGATCTCTGAAACTGTGAGCCTCTGAAATAAACTTCCTCCTATAATATTGTTCTTTTCAGATCTTTTAGTTACAGCAGTGAAAAAGCTAACTAAAACAACACATGAAACAAAACCTGAAAGAACTGTATGAAGACATAAACCAATCAAAAGCCACATATAAAAATTTGAATACTCTTCTCCAGTACTTTACATAACAAGTAGAGAAAAAAAATGAATTTTAATATAAAAGACTTAAATTAGCTTTTGAAACATCTTATCCTAAATAATATTTATATTACATTCTACCCAAAATCAGAATGCAATTTTTTTTCATTCATCACTGACAGACTATATTCTAGGCCATAAATCTAGTCATGTATTTAAAGTCTAAAATGTTATATAGTATATGATTTTTGGCTAGAGTAGACTTAAATTAGAAATCAGCAAGAAGGAAGTGAAAAACACCAAACAATTTGAAAATTTAAAAGCATTTACAAATAGCTCACAGCTAAAAGAAGAAATCAGATGCAAAAATAGAAAATAGTTTGAAGTGAATGGATATCAAAATGAAATCTATTAAAAGAAGCTTACACAGCTAAAGCTGTGCTTAGAGTGAATTGCATAGATTTAAAGTCTTACATTTTTTTAAAATGTTTAAAAATAAGCTATATGAGTTTCCATTTTAGGAAGGTAGAAAAAAGAAGGAAAAAAAGGAGAGAAAATTAAACCCAAAGTATTGAAAAGGAAGGAAATAATAATACAAATAATATAAATACAGACAGAATCTCTGACTTATAATTGAACTTACAATTTTGGGGCTTATGATAGAAAGTAGTATGCATTCAGTAGAAACAGTACTGAAAATTTTGAATTTTGATCTTCTTCCAGGCTAATGACATGCAATATAACACTAATGCTGAGTAGTGGCAGTGAGCTCATTGTTCCAACTATGTTATCAGAAGGGTAAACAACCAATATTCTTCAGGGCACTATTTCTGAGCTGTTTGTTATGTTAGGTGTGTTAAATGCATTTTCATGTTATTATGTTTACAATTTATGATTTAGTTTTGGAAACTTAATCCATCATAAATTGAAGATAAATCTAAATAAAATGGAAGAATACACAAGCAATAGAGAAAATCAATGAAATAAATATAATCCATTCACTAAAATGACCAAAAGAATTGATAAAAATTTTAGCAAGATCAATCAACAACAAAAAAAACCAAAATTACAATTTTTATAAATGAAAAGATGAACACCTCTGCAGTTACTTCAAACACTTGAGTTATAAAAAGTTATAAGTAGCTCCTGATATGGCTTTTAATGATTCCTGCATTCTGATATTCATGATCTTATAAAATAAATATTCCCCTCTTTATTAACTTGCTTCTAACCAATAAAGTATTTCAACATTAAAAAATATTACATCATTATTGTATAATAGGAAATTGTAACTTCCATCTTCCTAGCAAAGAACATTACTTGTTTCTGGCTTAATGAACTAAATGACTATCAGATAAGCCCATGGGTCACCATGGAAAGACTCTGGATAGGAGCCTACTAGGAATGAAGACCATCAATTCAACAGTTTGAAAGAAACTACATTTTCCCAACAACTAGGTAGGTGAGCTTGGAAGTGGATCTTTCCTATGTCAATTTTTCAGATGAGACCCTTATTGACACCTTAGTTGAAGCCTTATGATAAATTCTGATCGAACAGACACCTCAGACCTGCATTGATTTATGACTGACAGAAACTATGAGAAAACAGTGTGTGCTCTTTTGAACAGTTAAGTTTGTAGTAACTTTTTATGCAGAAGGAACTAGCACATAAAGTAATGTTATGAATGGATATATGGCAATAAATTCAACCTCTTTTGCAAAATGGAAGGATTTCTTAAAAGACATGAATTACAAAATTAAATTAAGAAATAGAATGCTATGATAGCCATATGTCAGTGAAATTATATTCATATTAAGGAAATTTTCCCCAAAGAAATATCTAGATCTATATGACTTTAATGGTGAAATCTATCAATGCACGAAGAAGAAATAATATTACTCTATAGTGTTTCACTCATAAAATAGAGGAAAAGGAAACATTGACCAACTCATTTTATAAAGCTGGTATTACCATTATTACCATTACAATCAACACCCCCTCATCAAAAGGAAATGAAACTATAGACTCATATTTGTCATGAATATAAATGCAAAAATACTTAACAGTATTTTTTTGGATCAACTCCAACAATATATAAGAGGAATATTGCATCATAACAAAGTGGGTTTCTTTTTTCTAGAAATGTAAGGTTGGTTCAAGATCTGAAAATAATTCAGTATTATTCTTCCACATTAACAAAATAAGAGAAAAAAGGACATAAGATCATCTTAATAAATGCTAAGAAGGATTTGACAAAATAGCATTAATTCATAGCAAAAAATTCAACAAACAGAAAAAACAGGAATTTCCTTACTTTGATATGTGATATTTTGGGAAAAGCTACAGATTACATTGTGCTTATTAATGAAGAACTCAACTTCTTTTTACCAAAGATAAGAGAAAAGGCAAATGATTCTGCTTTCATTGCTCCAGTCCTCATTTTAATAGCTGTTCTAATATATTTTGGCAAGAAATAATATGCATACAGATTTGAAATGAAATAAGGGTTTCAGATGACATGATCCTGTACCTAAAAATATCCAAGAGTTTTTTTTCTCAATTAATTCCTTTGGGGGAAGCCAGCTGCTATGTTGATAAAATACCCAAGCAATCCTATGATAGTTCTAAGAGGCAAGGCCAAGAGGCTTTCCGTCAGCAATCAACATTTACCTGTTTCAGGCATGTGGGTGAATCAACTTGTGAGTGGATCTTCAATCCCAATTCAGCCTTTAGATTAATGTAAGCCCAGTCAATATTTTTCTATAACATTTAGTGGCAAATCTAGAAATTTTACATTGGTGTGTGTGTGTGTGTGTGTGTGTGTGTGTGTATGTGTTACTGGGGATTGAACCCAGGTCCTCAGCTGTGCTAAGCAAGAGCTTTGGCCCTGAGATATAGCCCAGCATATTGTATTTTATTTCTTGAGACAGGATCTCTTTCACTAAATTACTCAGGTTGGCCTTGAACTTGCAATTCTCCTGCCTCAGCCTCCCAGGTAGATGAAATTATAGGAGCATACCACCATGCCTCATTTATAATGCATATGGAACTTAATTTCTAAATCACTCTTTTATCTGTTCTCCTTCCTATCAATGTGAAGAATTTTGTATGCTTTGATAATGACCAATGTAGCCTGCTTTATGTTATGCTCCTTTCCTGGATTTCTATTATCTTGCTTCATTTTTTTTTCAAAGAGAGAGAAAGAGAGAGTCAATTTTATTTATTTTTTTCATCTGTTTTTTGTTTTTCTGACACTTAGTTGTGCATGTGGTGTTGGGGTTTGAACCTGGGTCCTCACGCATGTTGGGCAAGTGCTCTACCACTGAGCAACCTCTCCAGCCCTTTGTCTTGTTTAATTTTAATCCAAAAACTTACAGTATTATTTTTATAGACAATATCTAATTTAATCCATATGTTTACATTAATCTTTTCTTGCATCTAAATCCTTATGATGGTTGCTAGAGGGTAATTTTCCTCTATACTTCTTATTCATGAATTGGTATTCTAATGCAAGGAAGAAACTTTCTTTTCATTTATTCATCCTTCTTTCATTATACGCAAATCAATTGGTGGATTATTTATTTTTAAGAGATAGGGACAGTGTGAGAAAGAGTCAATTTTATTTAGCTTTTCATGTGGCTTTCGTTGCTCTGACACTTCATTGTGTATGTGGTGCTGGGGTTTGAATCCACATTCTCACACATGTCAGGCAAGCGCTGTAACCTTGGAGCCACTACTCCAACCCAATTGGTGGGTTCTTAATCAAATCAACAAATTACAATTCCTTAATATCATTATTTTGATGCATAGTCCCTTCAACATAGTTTCTGTCACTTTACATATAACTTTATTGTTCTTTGGGTACTAACTTATATTATAGCACAATAATATTAAACTTTTTTGGTCTGATTTTTTTTTTTTACATTTTCATGCCCTAGCAACATATTTGGACAGAGCTCTCAAAGAAACTCTGACTTGCCTGAGATCAATTGATGTTATTGTATCTCCTTTGACAATTCTAAGTTCTCAAGTATGTTTAGGTTTGTTTCTTGGTCCTCTGTTAGTTGGTTGTCCTTCCACCAAATACTATACTGACTTAAAGATTATAGATTTCTAATTGGTTTATTTCACAAACCCTAATTTGGTTCTTTTGTGTGCCAGCACTGTTATAGAAACAAAGGACAGAAGAATGGAGAAAAACTAGACAAGTTAAAAACATATCTTATTTGTAGAAGACAGACAAAAAGTAACAAAATATAGATGGAGCAGATGGCAATAAATCTATTTTGGAATGACAGCTCTACTCTTTTTTGAAATGCCTAGTGTCCTACTGAAACTATTCTACTCTTTATGAATTTTAGAATCAGTTCTCAAGCTCCATTAATATTTTGAAGATATTTCTTTAGCATTTATTTGACTATACACATTAATTTAAAGAAGACATGAAAACTTGACATCCAGGTTTGTTTTCATATCAAATCAAATAGCTAAAAAATATACTTGAATTATTTTATAGTTAACTCAGCCACATGCCTGACAGCAGCAGTGAGGAACCAGAAGAAGCTGTCTTGACACTGTTTTGTGTTCAACAGTCCCTGGCACAGCAGACCCACTGAATTCTTTGCTCAGTTTTTCTGCACTAATCCAAGTCACCTGTATCACATAGAGCCTCAGAAGATGCTTCCTTGTGGGTAGATATCCAGTGCATTTGAATATTAAAAAAATTAATGAGGGCTGGAGTGGTAGCTCAGCAGTTTCAGCGCTTCCCTGGCAAGCACGAGGACCTGGGTTCAAACCCCAGCACCATGTATACAACTAAGTGTTGGAGTAACTAAAGCCATGTGAAAAAAAAAAAACTAAATAAAGTTGTTAAAAAAAATTAATGAAGTTAGTTTCCATTGATTTTTCTGTCAAAATTCTTCCCATATTTCACCAATTTTAATTCTAACAAGATATTTTGGAATGTATCAGAAAATATGCTACTTGGTGTTATTAAAATGTTTGGTGTCTTTCAGTTATACATATATTGTAATCTTTTAATATGTGCTAACTACTGTATTAAACCATGGAGCTTCAATGATGAATCATTACAAACAAAATAAGGATGAAAGTGTCCTCATGAAGGATATTTTCTAGTGTGGGGGGTTTCAGTCTAAAAAACACCTGCAGTATCTGGGTGTTTGAGAAGTGTATCAAAGAACCTTGATAGGGCATGGTTGTCTTTTTTGATTTAGACCCAAGTAATTATGGTCATTCTCATTATAATACAGATTTCACTAACAAAAATAATATGAGTTAGATATTCTTATGTATATTTCAATCTTTTTTGCCAGCCACTTATATTTTAATCTTTATAGTAAAAAACAAAAAACTTCTCTTACAGTCATGAACATCCCAAGTCCTTTATCATTTTACAGTCTTATTTTAGGGGAATTTAATGAGCAAGTTGATGTTTAGCAAGCAAATAAGTATTATATTTTGCAGCATGTTTTTCCAAACTTATGTGAGGAGCAAATATTAAATGACTTACTTAGAAGAGAAGTAGATACTTAGAGTAGCTCAACAGTCATAACTAAATCAAGCCAAACCTTGTACAATGATGCTGGCTGTATGTATTTTGGCATATTCTTTTGATTTCTGTGCTAATAGAGCTAATAGAGTACTTCTAAAAGCATTGATCTTGAGTTACAAATTGAATCAGTCTACAGAAGTATGTTCATAGAAAAGTGTAGCTGATTCACAGTGTAAATATATTATATTGAAATAACAGGAGTTAGCGTTGAACTAAAAGATAATTCCTATATATATTTCATCTTATATCAGTGGGGTTAGGCTTATGAATATTTCTGCTCTTTAATGTTCATAAAAATTTTAAAGATCTTTTTGACATTTCCTATTGAATTCCAAAATATATTAATCTGCATGATTTATAGTAAAAAATTAGCTTACAAACCTGAAAACATAAACAAAGTAGATTCCCTTTGATATATTATGAAATTTAAACTACCATAACAATGAAGTGTAGTTTACCTTCTTTTAAACTATTTACAAATCTGAAAGTCTTGTGGGTATTTCTGATTTTTAAATTTGATTTATCCATAGATGACTTACCATCCCGAATAAAGATTGGATAAAAAGTTTTGCATTTGTCATACTGAAGGCTGTATTTGTACAACTTTCCTAGGTGAATTAAATATATCAGAAGAAATAGAGATATTGTGTAGCTTGGCATGATATAATGCTATTAGTCATAATAAATATCACAATTACAATATTAAAGATGACATAGTTGACCAACCCATGGCAGTTCAGAACTACAAAATAAATAGCATGTAAGAGTGAAGTGACTTTAAAAACTTAAGAGTTTTCCTAAAGAATGTCTAAAGATCTATTTAATCCTTCATATCAATAGTTATTCTTATATATTTTAAAGATTGTACACTCAACCAGTAAAATAAAAAATTACATTTTATTTCTTAAATATTATTTTGAAAAGGTTGCAATTATTTAAGGAGAAAATTAAATGTAATAGTAGCAAGTGTAGAATACCAAAATCTCAGAATTGTGTGGCCCTCAAATACTCAGACTTTCATATAAAAAGAAATAGTAAAGGAAAATAAACATAAAAAGTAATAAAGAACCTAGGGGGTGATATAGATGCATATTAATTTCTATTTCTTGGTATACATAAAACATTGTATTAATCTTCTTACATAGTGTGCACCTACCACATTCCTCAGGAACTCAAGGACTTAAAAAATGTTTGTAAATGATTTGAAACCTCTTTTTGGAAGCAACCAATGAGCATGTAATCACAGAAATTGTAAGCTTAAATAAATACATTTCTTACCCTAAATAAATGTTATTTTAACAGGTTGATTTTTGGTGCTTTGTCACTCTCCCTTAAGTTTTACAAAATCATTCGTTTGCCTCAGAAGGTGAATTCAGGGATTCCAGGGTGAAACAAAACGTTATTCTCAGAGTACAAATATTCTCTGAATATGTTACCTCAAATTCTATATTCTTCCTAAACTTCTTTTGTTTAAATTTTCTTTGCTTCTTCTAGGCTGTTCTTGAACAACAGACTTACTTCTTCAATGTGCGCTTGGGCACCACCCTGTTCAGCTTTCAATTCCTTTTGCTTGGCTCATTTTTCCAGCGCTTCTTGTTGGCCTGCTTTCTCTTTCCAACAAATACTTTAGTGCCATAAATTGGATTAAGGGAAATCTGACATTTATTGTATTCTTTATATTATTACATTCAATGAAAACTGGATCTCCCCCACTGTGGATCCTGGATTTCTAAAGGCCCTAAGCCAATGACGTCTCTTCTCCTTCTCTCCACATGCTACCCACCCAGTCCTAGAGAAAAGCTCATTTCAGTATTGCCTTTGCTTCTTCCAGTTGCTCTCTGATAGTTTCCATTTCTTCAATTCAGAAGCATCCTCGACAAATGCAGATCATCTTCTAACCCTGCACTTGCCCTATGGAATGCTGATGCAGAAAACTGGGAAAACAGGAATGTTCTCCACCAGGCTTCATGAAGCACAGTGGCCACTCTTCTCTCCACATACTTGTGCAGCTGCTGCAGAACCACTGTTCCTTCCTTCTCATTCTGATACAATGGGATAACTAGGTGGTGTCGCCGCCAACTTTGTTCAGAGGCATTTGGCAACTCTCCTGATTCTTTTGAAACAAAAATGTTTACCATCATTTTTATGTCTTTCCTCCAATCTCAGAGGAGATTGGGTATTTCACATTTAAAAATGTTATCAGTACTCGCAACCAACTGCCTCCTTTTCCTTCAACAATGTTTTCTAAAAACTATAAAATTATTTTTTATTACTCCTCAACTTCAACACATTTCCAGATCCCTTTCTTTTTTTTATTAGAAGTATATAGAAATACAGTTGAGGGGGAAACATTATCAAAACATTAGCAATCAAAGGATATAAACTTTGTTAACCAGGGGAAAAGCCAAAACATGGATAACCACCTTGGGTTTTACCTGTTGCAGTTTCCCCCAGAAGAACTCATGTGTTAAATGGGTAGTTCGTGGAGGAATGATATTGGTTTCTGGGATGGTTCCCCCATCTTCCCAATCTCCAGACTCCTATAAGTTCTTCATATACCCTCCCCTCTCCCCATACCCCTCCCTACACCTCCAAGTATCCTAGAGAGCCATCCCCCTATTACTCTGAAAGTCATTCAATTTGAAGCTTTGTTAGGTTAGCCATCTGCCATACTGCTTCCCCATATATGCTAGCATCAACAGATGAAAGAAACCATTCGGCCCTTGAGTCTCTGAGCTTGGGAGACTTCACTAAGCATAATTCTATCCATCTCCATCCATTTGATTTCAAAAGACATAATATCATCCTCTCTAATGGCCGAGTAGTATTCCATAGTACATATGTACCAAAGCTTTTGTATCCACTCATCGAGTGAGGGGCATCTGGGTTGGTTCTATAATATAGCTATAGTAAATTGAGCTTCCATAAACATTGATGAAGCCACATCGCTATAATACGCTGATTCTGTCTTTTGGGAAAATTCTCAGGAGTGGGATAGCTGGGTCATAAGGTGGTTCCATCCTTAATTTTTTGAGGATTCTCCATACAGCTTTCCATAGTGGCTGAACCAGTTTGCAGTCCCACCAGCAGTGTAATAGTGTTCCTCTTTTCCCACAGCCCCTCCAGCATCTGTTGTTGTTTGTATTTTTCATTTTTGCCACTCTAACAGGAGTGAGGTGGTATCTCATTGAAGTTTTGATTTGCATTTCCCTTATAACTAATGATGTAGAGCATTTTCTCATATATTTGTGGGCTTTCTGGACTTCCACTGGAGAGAAGTTCCTTTTGAGTTCT
>PVKS010045617.1:0-13705 GCA_004027875.1 Aplodontia rufa
AGGCAAATAGCAGGTGGCTTGCTGAGGAATGTGATGTATCCTGTCCACTTAAGCCAGGCAAGACTGCAGGTAAATTGCTTCTTGGAAAAGAAAGTATATGGGGTCAGGACAGCAGGCCCATTTTATAGCATTCTTCCCTTAACCTTGTGTTCCCCTCTACTTATTTCTATTATGTCCCCTGTCAGACTCCATTCTGCAGGTTGCAAGGCCCCTGTTGCTAAGGGTGTCCTGCCCTCTGTTTTCCCAGTATCACTTTATCTCCCCCACACCCTCTTCTGCCTTCCACTACTATCTGTAAATTGTCATCACTGTGCCATCTCTTGGGGTCACCACCCCAGGGAGGTGACTTTCCTTTCTCTTAGATGCTCCAAGCATCAGAATCCTGGGGAGAGCTATAGATGTTTTCTTTCTTACTGTATAGAGTTAGTTTTTCTGAATTAACAGGATCCCTGACCTGTCTTCAGAAGTGGTGTGCTTTTGTCCTGAGCAACAGACAGCAGGTTAATAATAAAGAGCTTCTCTGCCTGTTAAACAGCTCTCTCCTCCTGCTGGCAGTGGGCCCCCGGGGTACCTGACAGGAGCTTTTAACCTGGCTATGCCTTAGTCCCTCTCGCAGTCTGGTGAAACCTGTAGACTTTTCCTAAAAATTGTGTTTATAAATACATAAAGTGAATAGAATTACAAAGGAAACCAACATATTGGGATATTTTATCAAAATATATTTTAAGCTAGGCACAGTGGCTCAGGCCTATAATTCCAGTGGCTCAGAGGCCTGAGGCAGGAGGATCACATGTTCAAAATCAGCCTCAGCAACTTAGCAAGGCTCTGAGCAACTTAGCAAGACCCTGCCTCAAAATAATTAAAAAAAAAATTATAGAAAGGGTTGGGGATGTGATTCCATGGTTAAGCACCCCTGGGTTCAATCCCCAGTACCAAAAAGAAAAGATATGTAATATATTAATAATCATGCTGTAGCTATCATGATAGCTCTGTCTCTTCACATATCTAGACAGGATCGTGATGGAGTGTGCTGTTGTCAAATGACTCAATCTTAAGAACATACAGTTTCAATTAAAAAGATATTTTGATACACCAGCAACAATTTAAATGTGATATGAAAGCATATAATTTTTTCCAAGAAGACATAAAATACATAATTTTTATCACATGGATCAAAGTATGATCAGTATTGCTGATGCTAGTGTGGTTCATTGCATAAAGGCATAATTAAAGGAAATAACGAAAATCGGGACAGAGGTTAGAAACGATGACATGTCACTTTTTCTGTTCAAGTTTTAACCCCTTGCCCACAGCCAGATGTCTGTGGGTTAGTTCCTAGGGAGCTCTTAGACACAGGGCTAAGAACCCTTGCAGTAGAGAACCCCAAAAGAAAGAAAAAAAGCAGAACAACTAATTTTAAGGACTTCTTCTTTCTTACTAAAATCTATCCTTAAGGAAAATGGTAATTATTAAACATCATAGTAACCGTGGCAACCATGAACTGAGCTCTTCCAATCGGTCAGTTATTATTTCACTAAAATCTCTCAACAACTCTGGAAGGTGGCTTTAGTCTCCATCTTACAGAGTCAAAATACTGCTGATACTAAATACTTTGGCAAGGGTTAAGTAACGTGCCCAAGATCACATCTTTAGCAAATGCATCCAGGTCAGTCTACCAGATAGATCTGTGCATGTCCTTTCCTTCCCTCCTCCACATCCTCTACCACCCCAGCCCAGATGGGAATCTTCTCAAGGTCCAGCACTGGAACTCAGATGCTCCAGCCACCTACTATGACAGGCCCTAGGACTCTCCTTCATCCCTATCCCAGAGCCCAGATTTGAGTGACACACAGTTTCCCCTCAATTATAAATTCTTTAATAGCAGACATTGTCATTGCCCAAAGGAAATAGCTTTGCACAAGTTACCGCGTAGCCTTGTAAAGTTCTGCTTATAGCCCATGCTCTGGTCTAAAATGCCCTAGACCTCTCAGATTGGCTGGAAACGCTCTTGGGGATTGTTCTGAAATAGCTCACCATTATGCAGCAACATAAAATCAATACAAATAACTGAAGGATCTGAATCATTTGAATAGTGTGCCTGGCCTCTCTCTATTCACCATAGTTACCACGTTCACAGACAACAACCCCCAGGAAGGAAATCCCTTGAAATCTAAGAAAACCGATGGGACACTGCCTTCATCACAATTCAAATTCCTTCTCTGTGCATGAGATCTCCTGGATTATATTTCCCCTGGCTCTTACTCATGGTGGGAACAGGAGTGGGATTTGCTCTAACTTTTCAGAACAGCCATTTGGCGCTGTGTATCAGCAATCTACAAAGTCTGTACTTCAATTTTAACCCAGGGCTTTTATTTTTTAGAAGTTTAAGAGAGTCATCAAGGATGATCCCAATAGTTTGGCTTCCAGGAATAATTACATGTGTATTATTTATAATAACAGGAAAAGCAACCGAAACATCTGACAGTAAGGAATTGTTTTGATAAAATGTACTCAGTACAATGAAATGATAAAGGGCTATTAAATCAGAGTAAATATGTAGACCACATCTTTCATGAAAGAGAAGGCTTTTAAATAGAGAAAAATGGGCTCTCTATGTATATGTGTATGTGTATACTTGATATATATTAAAAAATAATTTCAATCAGGTTCTAGGTGGTTTTTATCCTGATTCATTTTATTTACTTGTATTTTCTGAAGTTTATACAATAAAGATATGGTAGTTTTGGAAAGAAAATGAAAACGAGAAAAGGAAGATTCAGGCCCTGAGTCGTGCAGGATCCAGTCTGCAGACTCAAAAGGCAACTCCCAGGCGTGTGAAAACCACCGTTCCTGCTCTCAGACAGAAGGTTCATTCTGCGTAGACACTGGAGAATCACACCTGCAGCTAGGGGAGGGAAGGACAGGTGAATCTGGCCTCACTGCAGGCTGACAGCCTTGGGAGAAGCTGCACTTCCACGCTGGATTTGGGAGAAGTCAGCAGGCGGCTTCTGCGTAGATCTTTACTGTGTGCGTTGGCCTTTTATGGGGGCTTTTGGTAGCACAGCCTGAATTTGGTTGTAATTTTCTGAGGCAAGGGGAGGGATACAAAAGAATTGCAGGACTTGGTCGAGCTTCTTTTGGGGAAATGACCCCCAATGTGCCTTTACAAGTAGAGAAACAATCACCCACACTAAGCTAGCACATTCAATCTTGGTGTATGTGAGTTTTGATTACTCATTTGATTTACTACAGTTAAAGAAGACTGCTAGGTTTTTCTGGAGCTGAAGTTCATGTTCACTTCCCTGAAATCGGTCTCTCTCTTTGTGTGTGTCTCCTCTCTCTCTCTCTCTCTCACACACACACACGTGCACACACACACACACACACACACTCACACACATTTTTCTAGTATTCAGCAATTAAAAAGAGCAAATCACCATTACACGAGACGACGTGGGTGAATTTTACAAATAATGGACCCCCAAACCTCTCCTTGCTGTGCTCAGTCTGTGAGGATGGTTCTGGATGTTGTCTCAACTATTGTAGCTAAATCCCTAGGTCAGAGAGATGGCTCTATTAACATTTCACACATGATTTTCTCTAGGAGAAGGCTCGATTCCCTGAGGATGCTGTTTCAAGGTACCTATATTCACTCAGTGCACCCTGCACCTGGAAGACTCTGGCAACCCTCCCGCTTGCCACCAGTTTCCACCGCACCCCTCTGTTGCACCTGTGCAGGTATCCTTGATTCCCGCAGGGCTCAGGGCCAGCTGCAACAGCCCCGCCTATCTCAGACAGTAGACCATGCCGGAGTGGCTGCGCTGGGAACTCTCCAATACCCTGTCATCCAAGGCCACCCATGGCTAACGCAGTGTTCTCAAACCAAAACCAGCTCTCTAGTCATTGTTGGAACTTATCACATCTTGTCTTTCTTACTAAGTTACTTTTTTGCATGCAGTAAGAGGGGCACAGAAATGGACAGATTGGTGCATTTTTATGTATGTTTACACCAGGTAGCCACCATCTGGGTCAAGATTCAGGATACTTCCAGCCCCTGAAGAAAACTCTCATGTCCTCTCCTGGGCAACGCACACCCCATACCACTACACACACCCAGATGAACAACAGCTCTGATTTCTGTCTCCATAGGTGTGCTCTTGAACTTTACAGAAATTCATTCATAAGGCATGTTCTGTTTTGTGTCTGGTTTTTTAAGGGGTTCAAAACACTTGAAATACAAGCCATGGATGTTTTCTATTGAAGAAAGGTTGGCTCTTTCAGGAAGTTCCAATACAGAATAATGAAGTTATTCTCCTGGAACAGGAAAGTTATGCTAATGAAGAGTATGAAATGAGGATCTTGTTAAAGTAGAGAGGAAGCGGAGGAGAACTTCCGTGCCCAAGTTGTGAGAGAGTGTGTGTGTGTGTGTGTGTGTGTGTCTGTGTATATGTGTGTGTATGTGTATGTGTGTATGTATATATGTGTATGTGTGTATGTGTGTGTATGTATGTGTGTAAGTGTGTATGTGTGTGTGTCTTGACGCTGTGCACCACTATACGCCTGGCTCCTAAAACAGCGTCCAGAACTTAGTCGGTGCTCAGTAATTGAGGATCATCAAAGTGTGTCCTGTGGACCACACTAAAGCTCTATGGGAACACAGTCATGTCGTCTACACTCTCTGCTACCCTGGCGGAGTTAAGTAATTGTAAGAGAGAACGCGTGTCTCACAAAACCTAAAATAAGTATTCCTTGGGCCTTTACTGAAAATGTTTGGTCATTTGCCCAGCTAAAAATGAATACTTCTATTACAATGGAGGAGGACAAAAATAAATTTTATTAGTTTTAAGGTATGAAAATTTTCAGACATACACACACACACACACACAGATGTACGAACACACACATATATGGGCTATGAGGTGTTAGGGATTACATTATTTTTTTGAGGGGACGTGTGTGTGTGTGTGTGTGTGTGTTTGAAATTTTCCATAGCCTAAAACTAACAAAACTACATGAAAAAGACACACACACACACACACACACTTAAACATATTTATATGTCCTCTTTTTTTTTTTAAGTAGAAGAGGCATGAATCTGACTTGCCTACCAGCTGGAAGAATGGGTATTAGCTTCTTAGGGCTACAATAACAATATATCACAAACCGAGTAGGTTAGGACAACAGAAGTTTATTATCTCATGGTTTTGGAGGCCAAAAATCCGAAATCATGGCATGGCGGGTTCGTGCCCCCTGAAGGATGCGGGAGGATCTATTGCAGGACTTTCTCTGGGAGCTTCTGGTGACAGCAGGCCTTTCTTGGCAGGTTCAACCTCTCCCTGTGTCTTCCTCCTGTGCACGTCTCTCTCTGTGCCCTAATTCGCACATTTCATGAGGACAGCTGTCACGTTGGTTTGGGGCCCACTCTAATGATTCCATTTTAATTTGATTACTTTGGTGAAGACCATATTTTCAAACCAGGCCGCATTCTGGGGTACTAGGTGTTAGGAATTCAACTTATTAATTTTTTTTGAAGGGGACACAATTTAACCCTTAACAGAGCAAGAGGGAGCGGTCTCTGGCTGAGACTTCATCAGATGGAAGACCTGTAAGATCCCCTTGACGAAGTCTGCGAAATAATGCCCAGCGTCAGGATCTTCCTGAAGATTCATCACACCCATTAACATTTCACTCATTCTGAGAAATTTTGTTGTAAAAACCTGTTTACCCCCAAGCTTGCACGTTGTTTAGCTCTCAGACTCTGGGACTACAGCTTTGGAAAGAAGGTGAACAGCAGTCGAAGTGGGAAGTGAAGCACAGCCGCAGAGAAGTAAATGCTCAATGAATGAGACTAGGCGGGCGAGTTCAGAGGGCCCTGCCATGACCGCCCGCGTCAGGAGGAGAGTAGAAAGCCATACGGCCTGCGGCTGCCCGCTCCATGGACAGGAACACCGGTGTACTTGTCCCTAGCTTCTGCTCCCAACAGGCTTGCTGCTGCTCCAGGTCTCTAGGAGAACATCGTGTGCCCTTTAAACAGCCACGCTCCCTAGGTTTGGCAGGAACGGAGGGAGTCCTGACTTCTGCTGTCACGAGCCTTGGTGGAAAAGTTTCTATGGCAGTTGATTTGGTCTCCAAGGGAGAGGCTTTTCTGAGTAGGAGAGACGACAGAATTTCAGAGTGGCACATACTCTCGTTATGAGACCTTTCATTCCTCCATGATTTAGGGTCAAGACAGTTTCAAGTGCATTCTGAGTCCCAGGGTGTCTATTATGGGTGTGCTTGTATACAAGTGGGGGGAGCGGTCTATGTCACCCACAAATCCCTGCAAAGTTGAAAAGTAACTGCTACGTACATTTGTCCATAGAGGGGCGTAGAGGGATGGGGGCCAGGACGTGCTATGGATGTGGGGCAGACAAAGCTCAATGTTGGGAAGACAAGTTAGCAACCAGCTTCTGCAAGCGCAAATGGGTGTCCCTGGCTGGAGGGTCAACGTGCCCTGAGAGGGAGTCCAGAGTGACTGGGTGTTCCTTTCGCCCAGGGAGGTATCACCCTGGAGGCGATGATGCATATCATTTTGCATAATGAGAGAAGTCATATTCCTGTCCCTTGGTCAGGCCTCTGTAAGCATCTGAAAAGGTCAGGGTTGGCAGTTATGGGTTGAGCCAGGTGGGAGACGGGGCTCCAGATGAGGGAGAAAGAATGAAGAGGAACTTGGAGGGTCCCCAAACCTCCTCCAACACCACTTTCCTTGGCTCAGACCTTCAGAAACAGTTCTGAAGGTAGAGTGAGCTAAAGGGTCCCCAAAGACCCGAAGTACGTGGATCTCTCCTCCTGCTATTTCAAGATTCCTCTGATGTTCTGACTTTGGAAATTATTTCTCCTTTAACGTCACAGGGAATTAAAATGACCACCAAATTCACACTTGGTGAGCACGTTTAAGTAGCTGAAGCCCCGGGGAAGTTTGAAGAGCAGAAGAAGCACAGAAAGGACTCTGGGGCGTGGAGCTCTGGGTCTGACTCATGGTTGCTGATCTTGCACAAGTTCCTTCTTCCTCTGGGTCTCCGTTGCCTAATTTGTAAAGTGAAGATGGTAATATAGCCTCTAGTTGTCTGTCATAGTGAGATTAGATGCTATGTGAAAATTGGTTGTAACTCCAAATTTTTTTTTTTGTCAAATATTATTATTTTGGCCATGAAGTAAAAATCACCAGGACAATAGTTCCACTGTGTGATCATTCTCCTTGGTGCTTTCCTCTCTTCCCCTTCCTCACCCAGGGTGTGAAATCTGGGACTCCTCCCCTTCCAGCTTAATTCAGATATAACTAACAAATAAAACTTATATGTATTCAGGGCATGCAATGTGTCAATTTGATTGTGTGTACACTGTGAATTGGGTACCACAACCAAGTTAATTAACTTATCCATTATCACACGTAGTAACCGTTTGTGTGTGTAGGTGTGTGTGTATGTGTGCAAGGGGCAAGGGCACTTAAGCTCTACATTGTTAGCAAATTTCAAATACTATATATATAATATATGTATCATATATATACACACATAATGTATGTAACACATATTATATAGCCATATAAGATATAATACATAATGTAATATACATAGTGATAGTCATCATACCATACCTTAGATCCTCAGAACTTATCTTATAACTCAGTTTGTATCCTTTGACCAGTATGTCCCAATTTTCCCTACCATCTCCTAGAAGCCACCAGTCTAGTTTCTGCTTCTATGAATTTAATGTTTTTATTTTTTAAGTTTTCAACATTTCTTTACTACATGTATTCTGTTTGTTTGTTTGGAGTTTTTTGAGACCAGCCCTCATTAGGTTGCCCAGGCTGATCTTGAACTTGTGGGCTCAGGCAATCCTCCTGCCTCAGCCTCCCAAGTAGCTGGGACTACTGGCATGCACAATTCACCCGACTTTGAGTTCAACTTTTTTAGATTCCATATATAAGTGAGATCACACTTATTTTGTCTTTCTGTGTTTGAATTATTTATTTTAGCATAGTATCCTCCAGATTCATCCATGCTGTTGAAAATGGCAGGATTTTCTTCTTATTTTTTTAAGAGAGAAGGACAGTGTGTGTATGTGTGTGCGTGTGTGAGAGAGAGAGAGAGGGGAGAGAGAATCAATTTTTATTGAGTGGCTTTCATTGCTCTGACACTTAGTTGTGTACGTGGTGCTGTGGTTTGAACCCATGTACTCGCGCATGCCAGGCAAGCGCTGAAATCGCCAAGCTACCACTCCAGCCCCAAGATTCTCTTCTTTTTATGGCTAATGCTCCAATGTGTGTGTGTGTGTGTGTACGTGCATGTGCGCAGGCGCAACTCTGCATATCCCATTTTTTTTATCCATTTGTCCATCAATAGATATCTAGGTTATTCCCATATCCATAAAGAAGCAAAGGGGGACTGGAGCGGTGGCTTGGTGGTTACGGCACTTGCCTGGCATGTGTGAGGATGCAGGATAGAAGCCCAGCACCATGGATACAGTGAAGTGTTGGAGCAATGAAAGCCATATCCCAAATAATCTTAAATTCCATAAATAAGGGCTGGAGCGGTGGCTCAGTGGTTTCGGCCCTTGCCTGGCAAGCACGAGGACCCGGGTTCAAACCCCAGCACCACGTACACAACTAAGTGTTGGAGCAACTAAGGCCATGTGAAAAACTAAATAAAGTTGTTTCTTAAAAAAAAAAAATTCCATAAATAAAAAGGACAATAACGAATCTATGTTTTTATTATATGTACATCACAAAATAAACCTCCCATAATCAGAAGCCAAATGAAAACTAAGACATTTTTATAGCGCTTATGTCTGTTTCAGGTCCTCTCCTGCAACTCTAATCATCTCCCACGTTGGAGGCAGTCATAAGCCTCACTGCTGTGTTTACTGTTCATCTTCTTTTCGGTATAGTGTCACCAGATACGCAGTTAAAAGACTCTGTACTGCTTAATTTTGGATACTCTTGAAATTTATAATCAAGGGGCTGGAGTGGTGGCTCAGTGGTTTCAGCACTTGCCTGGCAAGCGTGAGGACCCGGGTTCAAACTCCAGCACCACGTACACAACTAAGTGTTGGAGCAACTAAGGCCATGTGAAAAACTAAATAAAGTTGTTTCTCTCTTTCTCTGTCTCTCTCACTGTCCCTCTCTCTTTAAAAAAAAAAAAGAAATTTACAATCAAGATTCCAGACTTCTAAAAATATTTTATAAAGCATGTCACATTTACTTAAAGTGTTTTGGGTTGGGGATTTAGCTCAGTGGCAGAGAGCTTGCCTAGCATGCGCAAGGTCCTGAGTTTAATCCTCAGCCCTGAAAAAAAGAAAATGAAAAAAAAAGTGTTTATAATTATTTATTGAAATAATATAATTCTCTAACCTTTAACCTTAGTTTAGTGCATTGTGGTGCTAATTTGAGTCCATCATAGGTTGCCGCTAGAGAAAATTTGTTATAGGTTGACCATGTGTTTATACATTGTTGTACTTTGCATGCTAAGATTTTATTTAGGAGTTTTGGATTTAGATTGAAAAAATGACATTGTCCTCCACTGTTGAAGTTGAGGAACTAGACGGCAATCTAATTGTAATACATTTGTAATCTAATTGTAAAACATTTGTGGATAATCGTTCTTTCTTTCTGAATACCCACAAGATCTTATTTTTAATTCAATGGCCAGTGGTTGAGTTTCCCTGTGTTTAGAGGTGGATTCTTAAATAATGTTTTCCTGGCTAGAATGCATTGGGACCCTTACACCTATTCATGATAGATAAAAAGTGTAATTAACTAAAGTGCCCATGTGTTATGAATGGTGATTGAGAATGTTGGATCATTTTAAATGTTGAAATACAAAAGACTGAATTAAATTTTGTACTCTGGCCAGACAGAGTTTTGAACAGTTAGTAAACAAGGAGGACACTGGTGCACAAGTAAGACCACATTGGGGTCTACCTTCTCCTACAGCAAGAAAAAAACCTGAAACTCACTTCATCATGCATTATTTTTGTTATGAGAATTTTATAATATTCAAGTTTTTAAAGTCAAATATTTATCCTCCTTACAAATTAGGAGTAACTTACAACTATCTCATGATGAACATCGTGAGCCAATGCAAGATCTGCAAAAAAGTTAATAAAAAAGGATTAAATAAAAAAAATACATAGCACGGGTCTGGAATGGTGGCTCAGCGGTAGAGTGCTTGTGTGGCAGCACAAGGACCTGGGTTCGAACCCCGGCACTACATACACAACTAAATGTCTAAAAAGTGAACTCTCTCTCTCTAAAAATAAAAATAGATAGCATGAGTAGATAACAAGGGCTTACGTGTTGAAGAAAAAAAACAGGAAAAAAAATGGAGGCTTCAGTTTAGATGTGTCCCAAGAGCCTCTCCCATAACAGTAAAACCAAAATTCCAGTCACCCCGATTTTCTGCAATACCAATCTCTCCTCGTAAATGCAGCACAACACATAAGCTTTATGTCTTCATCTTCGTGATTCTGTGAAATTAAACCACCCAGCTGCCAGTAAATCAGATGACCTGACTCTGCTTCCCTAAGAAGATCACTGATGTGCAACCGCCAATCACTGCGGCCAACACGCTTCCTCCGTCACGCTGCACACGCTGCTGAGAGGAGAGTGCCCTGCTCTCTCCGTTCAAAGCTTCCTGGTTGGGGAGCTGTTCTCTTTGCATGCACAATAAGCTCTTTACATTTTTTTTAACTCAATCTGATTTTCTTTTTTATATGGAAGCTTAGTAAATGATTTTTAAAAATGTTCACTAGAAAAATATTAACTTTTAAATAAATGGTACACCATTTCTTTTTTGAAATGGCTATTTCAAATGGCCAGGGGCTGGAGCAGTGGCTCAGTAGTTATGGTGTTTGCCTGGCATGCACGAGGATGCAGGTTCAAACTCCAGCACCACGTACACAAGAAAGTGTTGGAGCAATGAAGGCCACATGAAAAACTAAAAATAAAAGTTGATTCTCTCTCTCTCTCTCTCTCACTGTCCTTTTCTCTCTTTAACAAAAAAAGAGATACATTTAGATCCCAATATGGTACTATATTCCAGAGTGAATCTCAAGTGAATCAGCATTCTAAATGTCAAGATAAATCAGGTATAAAAGTACTAAAACACAAAAGAATTCTTTACATCTGGGTTTAAGAATTTAAAAAGTATAAAGAAAGATTCCAAAACAATACTAGAAAAATGTTGATAAATTTGACAATATAAAAATTAATTTCTTCAAGGCATAAAATGTCATAAGTAGATGCTGGAACAGCGGCTTGATGGTTAAGTTGGTTGCTTGGCATGCATGAGGATGCAGGTTCCAACCCCAGAACCACATACACAATGAAGTATTGCAGCAATAAAAGCCACATGAAAAACTAAGTAAAATTGATTCTCTCTTTCTCTCTGTCTCACTATTCCTCTCTCTTTAAAAAAAAATGTCACAAGTAAAAAGCAAAAGACAAATGAAAACTAGTGGAAAACATTTGCAACATTTATTGTGGACAAAGAACAGATCTCTTTAATATATAAAGAGTTCCTAAAAATAAAAAAGAATAAAATCCCAAAACCTACAAAATGGAGGAGAATAGACATGACCATCAACAGTTTTATAGAAAGAGATTTTCAAGTGGCCCTTAATCATGTAAAACAATATTCAACATTCCTCATAATAAGATCAATGCAAATTAAAACCACACAGAAATATCCATTCTCACTTCCAGATTGGCAGTGATTCAAAAGCTTGACAACATTCTCTTGGCAAGGCTATGGGCAAACGAGAGCTGTCAATCAGGCCCAGGCAAATGCAAACAGTACAATCCCCCACAGGGGCGGGGACTGGGCAACATTTGACAATAAAAACCAAGGTGTTTACCTTTTGAGCTTGGAAAATCTCTTCTAAGAAATCATATTGAAGGCATACCTTCATAAATATGAAAAATCAGCCTTTCATTATAACATTAGTATAATAGCTAACTCGTTGGAAATAACACAACCACTAATGAACCAGACCACAACATGGCTACAGGATGGAGACCATGCAGACATGACAAAATCCCAGCATATATTAATCATCAAGTAAAACCAAAAATAATGTGTGCGTGGCACCCATGTAAAAAATAGAGGAAATTAAAAGTGTGTGCTTGTGCACATAAACACATACACATTGCAGATATGGATTATATAACATGCTTATTTTTCTTTAAAAAAAAACAGCAGAGACTAATAGATGTGCCTTCTTATGGAGGAGGATAGGAACAGAGTGAGAATAAAGGATGGAGTGATGATTCTTTGCATATGTCTTTTTATATTGCTTTAACTTTTGAACCAAGGAAAAGTGATTCATTGGAAATCTGCAATAAAAATCAATGCTGATAGCAGCTCAATTTACACTACCTAAATTATGGAATCAACCCAGATGCCCTTCACTAGATCAATGGATCCAACAGCTGTGGGGTAGATATACTATGGAGCTCTACTCAGCTATTAGAAACAGCATTATTGGTGCTGGAGCGGTGGGTGGCTCACACATAAGGACTCAGGTTCAAACCCCAGCATTACATACCCAACTAAGTGTCAGCAAAAAACAAATGAAAAGCTAAATAAATTTTTTTTCTTTCTCCCTCCCCCCTTCCTCTCACTATCCCTCTCTTTCTTTAAAAAGAAAGAAAGGAAAGAAGGAAACAAGGAAGGAAGGAAGGAAGACATTATGGCCTTTGAAGGTAAATGGATGGCAATAGAAGAAATTATGCTGAGTAAAATCAGCCAAATCCAGAAACCCAAAAGTCAAATGCTTTCCCTCTTTTGTGGGCTATAGCAAAACCCAGGCTTGGGTGAAAGGTCAAGCTCATGTACTAGACTCACCATAGTCTAAGCAACACATAATCTAGGGGAACCATATATATGTAGGGGAGGGAGGGAAGAGAGAGGGAGAGATAATAGGGAGGGATGTGGTGGGGTGAATCAACAATGTAGGTTACTATTTATTCCCCTGAGAAACCAAATAATACTTATGCAATCATTTAAATCTAAAAAATGCATGATCTTATATATAGGGGGAAATCTAGAAGAGTCACGAGACTGGGATGTGGGTGAGCTGGGGTGATTCTGGATTAGGAACAGGGGCATATCATATTGTCATATCATGTCATATTGGCATATCACAAATTTGCATTTTTGATTGTACAACACAATTCCTCAATAACATTTAAAAAAATCTGCAATAAAGTATTTTAGAAAGTAAACTTTAAAACTGACCATGGAAGGAGAGTACGCATGCAGCAGGTTATTACAAGGCTTACTTGCAGCCCTTTGTGTGAGCACAGTTCAGCAAGGATGTGTAGAGAGGGACAGTGTTCAAGTTACTTTTTTTTTTAATTTTTATTTTTATTTTTGAACAACCTTACAAGATTTTAACAAAATAATATAAAATGTGTATAAAATGTGTAAATATTCTGGATATTGCAATTATCCCCAGGAGTGCCCTCCCCCAATTACCCTCCCTTATCCCTCCCTTCCCTTTCCCTTTATAACTCTAAAAAAAGGTATTAGATTGTAAAGCATTACATCTTATCTGGATTTAACTCATGTTACTAGACCAACTTTCTCACTGTCCAGGGTCTAGTCCCCACCTCCACCTATGAGTGGAGACAATCGACCCTTAGATCTCTGGGTTAAGCTGATTT
>PVKS010045618.1:0-13703 GCA_004027875.1 Aplodontia rufa
AGAAAGAAAGAAAGAGAGAAAGAAAGAAAGAAAGAGAGAGAGAAAGAAAGAGGAAAACATTTAGCAGGAAAAAACTAACCAATTCAAAAATGGAAGGAAAATCAGTTTGCAGTATTCTGACAGGGCCTCCAAAAATATAAATGTGCTTCTTCAGGCTTAGAATTAATTTTTTTCCTGGTGGAATCACCCCCTCACCACCACCACCATGGCTTAACTTAGTTTATCATGCAACTGGTAGAGAGAAAAGAGAACAAAAAGAGTGAAGAAGCAAACAACAACAACAAAGGAACGAACAACCCACACGCAGGTGAGGATGCATCTCCTGGTGGCTACAGATTGTGGAGACCAAAGTGGCAGCCCTTGTGCAATGCTGAGATTTCATGAAACATGGAAAATGCAGCAGTGCTCTTCTGGTCTAGTGATTTCCTCACTGGAAAAATCTGTGGACTTACAGTAAGAAATGGCTTTGGTTGAGATTGTAAAATATTTATTAGGTCACTTTGGGCCTTTCAAACCAGACTAAACATTCATAGCAACTTTATGCAAAGAAAAAGTTGTTATTTTTATGACTCATGAAATTTCACAGAATTTCATAGGTTATGCATCAGAGAAAAAACAACAACACTAGGTGGAATGGGTCAAAGTTAATATCTAGAAAGAAAGAGCAAGCAGGGCTTAGTTCTGTGCTCCAGACAGATGGTGTCTTCTTTCCTGCAAGGTCCTGCTTACCTGTGCAGCCTCTTCTTGATCCTCCTCTTATCACACAGCCTGCCACACTGAGGCTCTTCCATCTCCCTGCTAAACTGTGGTCCTTAGCAAATCCATCACCTGCCACTCTACCCAGAATGCCATCCCAGATCTCTTTCTGGCCTCAGCTTCCTTTGTTACATGGTTTCAGAACACAGCAAGGTATTTTGCTTCACTGGTAGAATTGATTTGACTGATGCTGTCTCACCACTAAAGGCTTTTATTTCTCTTGAATCATGTGTCCCCAAAATATAGCAAAATATCTGGTACATAGTAGGTGTTCAAGAAACCCTTGCTAGTGAGTGAATGACACTAAATTGTCTTTCAACCTTAATATACCATTCTAAAATGTCCAGATGTGCACTTCTTTAACCTACAACCATTCATGAGGATGGAGTCCTCCACATTGTCACCAGCTCTACCCCTTTATTCCTGCTACACCTACTAAGAATCCGAGTCCTGTTACTGCTCCATCTGTAATGCCTCTCACACCTCTCCCTGCTTTCCCCTCCCAGGAGTCACTGTCCCAGGTAACAGCACCCCTGGCTGACTGCAACACCCATTCACTGGTTTTCTTCGTTTCTCCTTGCGATTCCACCTCCACAAGTAGTTGTTCTACTCAATATAGCCTTGATTTCCAGTTGGAAATTGCACCCCAGTAGTTCCTCTGGAGTTTTTTCTGTTTGCTGACTGAAACTGGTTCCCTACCTGAAATAGCCTGGAATCACTGTGGAGTTTTGTAGATTTGAATTAGTTATAAACCATACAAAGACAGATTGAGAATAGCAAACCTAGGTTTTATCCCAGCATATTTCACCTATTTGAATATGGACAGGAAAGTCCTTCAACTCTTCCCCTTGATAGGTTACTTACTCATGTGCCACGAGGAGGCCAAGCAGCTGCTCCCTGATCTGCTGGTATCACTCTCAGTGACTATTATTCCCAGACGATTTTTCCATTTGGCAGATACAGAAAACCTCAGAACACAACTGAGGCAGGAGTAAGCAGGAAGCTGCATTATGGCTTTAATGAGTTGCTTCCTGAAAACAGAAGACCACTTACATACAAAAAAAGCCAGGGTAACAATGAATACTAGAAAAACAGGAGACACGGTCAGGCACTCAAGCACGTACAAAATACCAATATATCTTCTAGAAGAAATAAATTGAATACATCCTTCAACTGACCAAACCATGAGGCAAACTTAAGAAACAAAAACTAGCACAGTCACAGAATAAAAAGTGTGGTTCTGGTTTAAAATGCAAATATTGTTCTTGAAAAAGAACATCTATAATGAAAAAGCAATAAAACAGTAAATCTCCATATTATGTTAGCAATGAATGAAAAGGGATAAAAACATATATATGCATAATACACACACACATACACGTGTGTGTATGAGAAAAAGACAAAATAAGCAAGATAATCTTGTTAAGGTATTTATAAAACTTCATTTTCAAAGTCCTACAGCTCTGAGTCAATTCTGTACTCAGTTTCTTGGTCATACCCCTAGGAATAACAGTGTAATAAGTATGCTTCCTCCTGTGAATCACAGAATTCAAATTTATTTAATTTTCTGAATCACATTTTATCTTGCTAAGCATCATCTACACAAAAGCAGGAGCACCTTTTCTACCTGGGATCATGTTTGAGTTTATAATCAGGAAATAGAGGGGCCCAGGCATTTCATCAAGTTTATTTGCTGCTACGTACGATCGTAGCATACATGGCTCCTTCAAAAGCCCTCCCTCATTCTGGCAGCTTCTCTCTCTACAAAAAGTCTGGCAATAAATAGCTCCCAAGGGTCCTCAGGGCTTCTGCAATTGAGGGCCCACGTCAGAACAATGAATGACACCTTACTCCTCCTGGAATCCAAGTACTAGAAGCAGGTCACAGTCCAAAAATCCTTGAGGTTGTAACCATAGTAGTGGACATTTAAACATAAGGATCAGAGGGCTTTTATTCCTGAATAAAGTGTAGTAAGCCATGGCAGACTAGAATTTCCATTGTGTCCATTAGAAAGAGCCAGATAAATTACTACACACACATTTGTAAGGATCTCAGAAAAAGAGGAAGCAATGAAGGCTACATAAATCACCAGTTGTTTTCTATGCTGGGGATACTTTATAATTCTGGACATGGACTGAGTCTTAGACTTTGCTTGTAAAGAAGGAATCTGCTTGGGGAAAGAGAAACCAGAGTCTTTTGACAGTCATGTGGGGCCGGTAAGAACAATTAGTAACTTGAGATGTGCTAAACTCAGTTGGTTTTCCCCATGGGACATCTTCTGAGTTCAGGGACTATGCAAAGAAGGCTGGGACATTTGGCTGAAGACTTCCAGAAAGTCTAATAGAATTTCTTCTAGTTTCATGATGCTAAGGAAGACAATTCTAACCAGAGAAAGAAGCACATAGTCAAGCCCCTAGGACATCTTCCAGAGTTTGAGGTAGTAATGGGGCAAAAGATGGGAGGCTAAAGAGCTAAACTGAAAAACTCCGAAGTATAGCACTAAATTCCCCACAATTTTTCAGAACTGAGAAGACAGAGCTTCTACAGGCTTTATTCAAAAGTCCAGAAGAACTACATTTGAGGAACAGAGAAAAACCAGAAGTGGACTAAGACTTACTAAAGCTTCAGCTTAAGCTGTAACCCTACCCAGCGCAAAGGTAAACCCTTATATCTGCCAAAGAGGGATGTGGACACCCTTTCCAACGTTAATATCAAGTGGACTCTGCAATGCTTCTGTGAATAATGTCTGGCATACAAGTAAAAACTTACTAGACATGCTGAGAAGCAGGAAAATCTGACTGATAGTCATAATCAAGACAAGAGATAAACAACAAAAGAAGGTCCACAGGCAGTCCACATATTGAAGCTAACGGTCAAGAACCCCAAAAAATATGGGGCTGGAGCGGTGGCTCAGTGGTTTTGGCACTTGCCTGGCAAGCAGGAGGACCCGGGTTCAAACCCCAGCACCACGTACACAATTGAGTGTTGGAGCAACTAAGGCCATGTGAAAAACTAAATAAAGTTGCTTCTCTTAAAAAAAAAAAAGAACTTCAAAATAACTGATTAACATATTATATGAAATAGAAGAAAAGATTAACAAAACGGTTAAAAAATAAAGAATATCAACAGATTCTTAACTTCTATGTAAAAGAATCCAATGGGCATTTTCTAACTGACAAATGTAGCATTGGAGGTTAAGAACACATTGGATGCATTTAATAGCAGCCTGGAGAGAGAAGAAAAAATTATTAGACTCTAAGATAGGACAATAGAAGATGGGTAAATTTAAGCACAGATGGAAAGAATGTATAAAACCTGAGCATAAGAGATATGTGGAGCAAAGTTAGAGTCTACCACATTTAATTGGAATGCATAAATTGGTGCAGAAGTAATATTGAAGAGATAAGACTCAAACAATTGATAAGACTTCATCCCAAAGATTCAAGAAGCCTGGCACATTTTAACCTGGATGCACAAAAAGAGAATAATCTTTGTATATATTTTTGTCAAATTTCTAATTATCAAGTGTTAAAAGAAAATCGTAGAAGAGTCCATGGGAGCAGAGGGAACATTAACTTCAAAAAGCCAATAAAACTAATGGTTAACAAAGCCAGAAGATAATAGGATAACATATTGGAGTGTTAGAATAAAGATTGCAGATCTAGAATTTTATACTTATTTAAAATGTTATTAAAAACAAAAGCAAAGTAAAGCTTTTCTCAAACAAATAAAAATGAAAAGCTTTTACCAGAAGATCTGCACTACCAAAACAATTAGAGGAAAAATTTAAAGCTGAAGGCAAATGATCATATAAAAGCATGTGTTATAGTTTGGATGTTGAATGTCCCGCATGTTATAAAGTCTTGGTCTCTGGGGTTTTGCTATTAAGAGGTGCTAGGAACTGTAGGAAGTGGGGCCATATAGGAGGTCCTTAGTCTACTTGGGGTGTGTCCTCAAAAGGGATGGAGGGACTACAGGTTCTTTTTTGCTTTGCTTCCTGGCTCTTGATAAAAGCAGTTTGCCCTAGCCAGGAGTGGTGGCACATGCCTGTAAACCCAGCAGCCTGGGAGGCTGAGGCAGGAGGATCATAAGTTCAAAGCCAACCTCAGCAACTTAGCGAGACCTTGTCTCAAAATAAAATATAAAAAGGCCCGGGGGTGTGGCACAGTGTTTAAGCACGCCTAAGTTTTATCCTGGTTCCAAAAAAAAGCAGTTTGCCCTGTTGTGCACTGAACATGATGTGCTGCCCTCACCAGGGGCCCAAAGCCATGGGGCTGTCTAATCTTGAACTGGAACCTCTAAAACCGTGAGTCAAAATAAACCTTTTTTAAGTTAATTACCTCAGTTCATTTTAGAAATATATAGCTGACTAATAAAGCATGGAACTGAAGGAAGGAATGAAGGAGCATTAAAAAGTGCAAATATTGGGCACATATAAAATATAATTATTTCATGTAAGGATAAAAATATCTTATGGAAATTATGAAATATAAATATAATAATAGACAATAGCACAAAGATTGAGATGGATTGTATTTAGTCAAAGAAATCATAATCTCTAGAGAAATCCTAGAAGAATATTACAAAAATGTATAACTAACCATCTAATAATTAAGTACAGAAATGAAATAATACAATACACTTGAGTAATTGAAAAGAAGGCTAGAAAAAAGGAATAAATGAATAAAGAATAGGTGAACAAATAAAAAAATAAAAAGCAAGATGATGTATTCACACCCAACTGTATCAGTAATTTCATGTCAAATAAATGAGCCAGAAAATTTTTTAAAAAAATTGATGGGAGGGTACCAGGATTAAATCCAGGATATTTAACCACTGAGCCACGTCCCCAGTCCTTTTTATATTTTGTTTTGAGACAGGGTCTCACTAAGTTGCTTATGGCCTTGCTAAGTTGCTGAGGCTGGCTTTGAACTTGCAAACCTGCCTCAACCTCCCAAGCTGTTGAGATTACAAGCATGCACCTTTGCACCTGGCCAGACAATCAAATATTTAAAAATTATTGTTCAATTGCGTAAATTGTAGAAACCCAAACTATATGTTGTCTACAATAATCACTTATACATATAGAAGTACAAAAAGGTGGGGCTGGAACAGTGGCTCAGCGGTTACTGTGCTTGCCTGGCAGTCACGAGTGCGTGAGTTCAAAGCCCAGCACCATGTACACAATGATGTTTCAGAGCATCAAAAGCCACATGAAAAACTAAAATAAAACTGATTCTGTTTTTCTCTCTCTCTCTCTCACTGATCCTCTCTCTTTAAAAAAAAAAAAAAGAAGAGGAAGAAGTACAGAAAGGTGAGAAGGAGAGGATGATAAAAGATGTAGGCAGAAAAGAGCTTAAAGACAGCTGATGTTGGAGCTGGAGCAGTGGCTCTGCGGTATTGTGCTTGCTTGCCATGCATGAGGACCTGGGTTTGAACCCCAGCACCACATACTCAACTAAAAGCAACAAAAACCAGATGAAAAATTAAATAAAATTGATTCTCTCTCTCTCTCTCTCTCTCTAAAAATAAAAAAGAGAGAGAGCGCTGATATCATTCTAACAATGGGAGACATTGCCAAACTACCTGCTATGCAGGCCTTACAGGAAGTCTTAAATTTTTCCAAAGTATTTAAACTACATGCAATATTTTCTCTAACTACAGTGAAATTAAAATATAAAGCAACCAAAATCCCCCAAATACTTGAAATTGAGCAAAATACTTATAAAGAATTCAAAGATAAAATTGGAAAATCTTATGAAGTTAGTAATAAAGAAAGTGCCAGAAGGGAAATTTAAAGTTCCAAATGCAAATGCATATTTGAGGAGAGAAGAAAGAAAAATTGAGAGACAATATAGCCAATTCTGATAAATTAACTACAAAGAAAACAGAAGACAGGGAATACTAATGAACAGAGTTAATAGGTAAGAAATATGGTACGGGGAAAATAAGGCCAATAATGTGTTCTTTGAGTATAATAAAATAATCAATATAGTTGATAAATCTTTGGTGAAACTGATCAAGATGAAGAGAGAAGACAGATATAAAAATACCAGGAATAAAAATCATTACAGGCATTTAATAGATAAGAGGATTTTATAAACAATTGTATGCCACTCTACTTTTAAAAATTTAGATGATATGGATTAAATCTTTAAAAAATAAACTTACCAAAGTAGACAAAAAAGAAACACAAAAATCTCAATAATTTTTACCTATTAAAAGAAGTGGGTGCTGGAGAGTGGTGGCTCAGAGGTTATGGTGCTTGCCTGGCATGTGTGAGTACGCAGGTTCAAGGTTCAAACCCTAGCACCACGTACACAACAAAGTGTCCGAGCAATGAAAGCCACATAAAAAACTAAATAAAATTTATTCTCGCTTTCTCTCATTGTCCCTCTCTCGCTAAAAAAAAAAAAAGAAGTGGAGTCTGTGCATTGAATTGTTCTGTATCTGTGAACTTGAATAAGTCTAAATCTAAGGAAATTGAAATTAAAAATCTTTTTACAAGGGCTTCGATGGTGAAATTTTACAAATATGTAAAAATCAAATAACAATCTTTCACAAACTCTTCTATTTCACTTTCTTGTGTTCCTGTATCCTTGACTGATCAATCAGGAATTTAGTCTAAGAGGAAACACAGTACAGACAAGCACTCTGAAGGCTGTCTCAAAAGTGAGCAGCAGTTTTGTTTTATTGATCAGGAATACTAGATCAGAAAGTGAATTCCCTGTGGGGGCAAGGAGAGTTCGCACGTTTAGAAACATGAATTCTAGTTTTTTTTATGTTTGTTTGGGAGTAAGGAATGAAAACAAAAGGGTACTTTTCTGTTCATTATAAATCTACAGCAAAAGATAAAAAGATACGAAGGAAACATTTTCAGGAAGTTTATCAACTGAGAGCTACTATTAAGTGCGCAGGACCATGTGGAGCACATAGCAATCCCTCGATGTGTATTTGGTTATTCTTACTTTTAACTTTCAAGTGTACATATTAGCCACTTGTGGTTTTCGGCCCCAGCTTGCACACTCTATCCTCTCTGATGATAGTCCTGCAATTTTCCTTCATAGGGTTTATTTTCCCTGGGTTCACCAACCTTATGCAGAGGAGCATGTACTTGGGTTTCAGAGGATGAAACAGCGCATGTGCCACTGAAGTCTACTGAGACTATGGCTATTTCTAGGTATTGGTTTGACTGGGTAAAGATGCCCATGGTCAAAATATTATCCTGGGTATTTCTGGGAGGATGTTTGTGGATGGAATTTGTAAATTGGTAAAATGAGTAAAGCACATTTCTCTCCCTAATGTGGGTAGGCCTCATGCATCACTCGAAGGCCTGATCAAAACAAAAAGACTAACCCTGCCCCAAGTAAGAATTTCTCCTGCCCAAATGTCCTAATTGCAACATCGGCTCTTCCTAGGTCTAGACTTGGACTGTAACTCATCAGATCTCCTGGGTCTCCTGATTGCTAACTCAGCCTGCAAATCTGGACATTTATTGGCCTCCGTATTATGTGAACTGATTCATTTTAATAAAAATGTTTGTAAATTTTATAGGTGAGCAGTCAACAGGCAGAGAAAAGTGGAGCAGGTTCGGAGGATGGAGAGCAGAGAAGGATTATGGGGACATTAGCTAACCTCAGTTAAGTTGTTCCTGAAGCTCCCTTGGCAGCCGAGGAATGCAGTAAGCTGCTGGTGGAGATTGCTCCATGCTGGAGTCTGGTCAGTGGGTGGAAGAAAAAAGCCTATTGCAGTGGGCCAAGGAGAGAAGGAGAGATGAAGAAACAAAGACCATGTAGTTAGATGACTCTTCCCAGGGATTTTTCAGCGTAGGGGGAAAGGTCAATGCACCAGGGGACAGAGACAAACTATAGGCCTAACATCCCTACGCAGGTGTGAGAGTCAATCCAGGGCTTGTGCATACTTCTCAGCAAGCAAGACCCTTTGTAGTTAATGCAGAATTGACTGCAAGAACAGACTGAAACTGGAAAGGTGGCAACAGAAAGAATGGGTTTTTCCTACCACCATGCTGTGAAACTAGTTCTCGCAAATTCTGCTTTCTGCTCCCGGACCAAATCTCCAGAATATCTTTGGCTTTTTCAGATAGGTGAAAACAATACCAACTACAACAAAGAATTTGTCAGTTATGTTCAGTGCCCTACATAGTATTAAAACTCCAAAGCTTACTTAATATTAAGTTCTTCCCCTCCTCCCGCCTGAACTACCTCACCCAAGAAGCTATCCGTGAGGGAAGGGGAAAGAGAGGGTGTTTTTTCCTATCTTGTTTGCTTCAAATTGTCTGCTGGTCAGTCTGACCTGCTGGGGGTTTTTGGCCTTTCCATAGTTAGAGCCTGGTAGGGAAGAGGATAAGGGGGAAAAGGCCTTAATTGATCGATGAGTTGTAGTTTTTATCAATGCCCTTCCAGGGTAAAGAATTTAAAGGCCAAATATGTGTTTTTAAAGCATTTTTATAGATTCTTCAAAGAGTCCTTAAAGGTGAGAGTCTCTCTGAGAGCAATGAGACTCCTGCCCCATGGTTTCTGCCAGTTCACCCTCGCCTGTTGGAGTTACCTTCCCACAAGGCAGTCTTCTTATAGTTCATCACCAAATGACCCTACTGGGTGCCTTCCACAGGGTCCTCATCTGCCCACTAACCTCTGAAGTCCAGCTCATGACCAACGACACTCTTCCATGGCTCTGGAGCAGCAAGCCAGCAACAGTCTCTCCTCCTCTGACTTCATATTCCAGGGCATGCATGTCAATATCTCTGAGCGCTCTCTTACAGCTCCACTGTTGGTTTGAGCCAGCAGAGGCATTCCTTCCCTCCCTTCCTACATCCTGTTATATCTCCTGGAGGTGGGCAACCCACTGATCCAGCAGAACAGAAGCCACAGTCTCCAAGCGTATCCTGCATGGCTAGCCCCACACCTCCTTTTAGGATACTAGGGTATTTGATTCTCAGAGACGAGGGCTCTGCCAAAACTTCAAGAGCAAAATAATCCCATTTTAATACCCCATAGGAAATACAGGTGCTTCTCAACTTATGATTTATGTCCCCAACAGACCATTGTAAGTTGAAAATATCTAGGTAAAAAATGCATTTAATGCACCTCTCCTACTGAAAGTCACAGCTTAGCAACACAGTATAGTACGAGTAGATCCTGTCCTCTCCGGGTCACGTGGCCAACTGAGAGTTGTTGCTTGCTCAGAGAGCGTCATCCTGTATTGCTAGCCTGAGAAAAGATCCAAATTCAAAATTCCAAGTACAGTTTCTACTGAATGAGGTCCATCTTTGCACAGTCCTAAGTCAAGGACAGGGTGGACATACGAAACAGGAAGAAGCAGTTATATAGTTGTGGTGGCCAGACTTGATACTGCATTGACTCCCATAAATTATCCTCCCAGCACTGCACACAAACCTCTTCCTAACCATTCATCTTTCTTATGCTGTGGAACAGAAGTTAGGAGAAGCCAGAGGATCACATGCCATGACAAATGTTGCTAACTACAGAAGAGGTCCCAGGTGATGAGGAGAATAGTGAATGAAATGCTATCTCTAGTCTACCATGGACCCTAGCCTGGGACTGTGTCATCTCTGAGGGCCACTTGCTTTCTTCACTCATAGATAGATGCCTTAGGGGTTGGCAGAGGTCATAGAAAGAAGCAACAAAAGCACAGGAGTGGGCTGGAGTGGTGGCTCAGTGGTTAAGGCGTTTGCCTGGCAAGCGCAAGTACATGGGTTCAAACCCCAGCACCCATGTACACAACTAAGTGTCAGAGCAACGGAAGCCACGTGAAATACTCAATAAAAATTGATTCTCTCTCTCTCTCTCTCTCCTCTCTCTCTCTCTCTCTCTCTCTCTCTCACTGTCTTCTCTTAAAAAGAAAGAAAGAGGGGAAAAAAAGGGGGGGGGAGAAAAGCACAGGAGTAATCACTAGTCCAAACAGAATTATGATGACTCCAGAGAAGACAACACCACAGTAGTAGTGTGTTTTAAACTTATTCACCAAGATGATGTGACTTCACAGAGTCCAGAAGTCAAACTGATTGCGAGTGGAGAGAGGAGGACCAAGGGCCACCAATCAAGAAAGAATGAACAGAATTGGAACTGAGTTAAAAAGTTCATTTGCTGAGCCCATTTAATTCCCAGTGGAGAAGATAATACATCTAAAGTCATTCTCTTTCATTTAAAAGTATTATTTGGCCTTGGCCTATTGTTTTATTTAAATGTCTAAATATGTTACAAAAATGCTTCTAAGCTCTGTTGCACTAGCAGATTCCCAGACCTACCCATAAGTTTAGGAATGGGATCTGAGTACCTCCTTCCCTTTTATTTGCATGAATGTTTGCCCGTTTTAGGTCAACCAAAAGATCAGAGTCAGGAGAGGACCAAGGAGTGACATATGTCTATGTATACATGAATGGTGACAGTCACAGGGGGCTGCATCTTAACTTTCAGAGCTGAATATGAATTTTAGGAAAGGGGTATGTGGCTAACATACCCCTTGTAACATACCCCTAGTAACAGTAAATTATGATGTTATGTTTTCTTTTTCCTATTTATTTATTTATTGGCAGGGGGAGTACCAGTGGTTGAACCCAGGGGCACTTAACCACTGAGCCATACCACCAACCCTTTTTATATTTTTATTTTGAAAGAGGGTCTCACTAAGTTCCCTAGGGCTTCTTTAATTTGCTGAGGCTGGTCTTGAACTTGCAGTCCTCCTGCCTCAGCCTCCACAGCCACTGGGATTACAGGCATGTGCCATTGCATCCAGCCAATGTTAATGTTTTCTAAGAGTACCTGACTGGTGGGAGAGAGACAGACAGACAGACAAATATTATGATTTTTTTTTCTGAAAAGCTTAGTCACATGCTTGCTTCTCTTTGATATAACACAAAACAAATTACTATCCCAAATAAACAGAGAACATTTAAAAATTCTAATCCATAAGAGAGTAACCTTGTTAACTAAAGAATGAAAGTAGCTCGGCAGATAGGCACATTCTTCCTCTAGCTCATGTGACCTGTAGGGCTCAGTGGTCCACTGTTTATAAAGTTGCCCAGGGGCATCTCACCATTAACCAGCCCATTCACTTGTAATAACTCCACTTTCCTGATAATTACTAAGCTCCCTTCAGGCCAAGCCCTGTCAGCAGATCAGGGAGGTGCTGCCTCAACTTCAGGACACAGGGGGTAGTTTTTCTCCTTTAAGTTTCATTCTGTTCTTTATCCTTATGGGATCCTGAGGACTGTAGGCAAAACCAAACAGAGACCCTCTGAGCAGATATGTCACATCCTATGTACAGAACCAAATTAGCTCTTTCATGGAGCGTTCAGGGAACTGGGGAGGGGAATCTGCTTCAAAATTAAAAACAGATGTTAATCTCCACTCTAGACTTATAGATTCTGAACACTGCAGAGAAAATAAATATGAGTGGGTTGGATTCCTCACCTGGTGTGAGAATTCCTCGGAAACTTCCTTGTCAAGTTATCCATCTACTGGTAGAAGGACTCCTGGGTAGAGAGAAAGCACATTATTACCTTTACGGGCACAAATCACTCTCCAAAAACATCATGACAATTTATATTCCCATCACCAATGCCAGACATGTGACATTATCATATTGTTTAATTTTGCCAAATCTAATTTGCAAAACAGTATATCTGTATTTATGTACATCTACATTTATGTAGATAACATTAGGATTTTAATGTGTATTTTTATATTAGTGGGTTTATTGCTTACCAGTATTTCCTCACTAATTGGATTTTTCTTTTTTCTTATTTTTTTTTACATGTTAGAAACACTGTGTAGCAGCCTTTAGGACTGCTGCGTACGTTGCAGTTTCCCTCCCATTTTCAATTGTCTTTTAACTCTGTCCAGGGAATACTTTGTCATGTAGATATTTAACTTTTCTAATTATCAAATTTGTTGCTCTTTTCTTTTAGGACTTCTTGATTTTATATTTTGCTCAGAAAGACCTTTCTTATCTCATGAAGATAAAATACTCATCCTTCTTGCACTTGGTTGTCATCTTTCTGTAAATCATTCATCAAGAACTTATCATGGTATAGCCTGAATATATGAAATTAACATTTTCTTTTCAAATATCTAAAAAGTTCTTTTACACATCCGTTCCCCACACTAAATGACTGATGAATAAGTGAATGAAAAAAGTATTGGCAACTCGTCAGATGGATTCTTAATTTTTGATCACTACTTCAGGCCCACGATGAAAAGCAGGGATTGAATTCCCATTTTTCCGAGGTTATACCTTCCTCTTTGTTGTGTCATCTTCCCTGAGTACAAACAATAATTCGCAGACAAAATGAAAAAAAAAGTGTCTGTGAGACAGGTGAGCACTTTATCAATTGTGTGGTAAGGACTTATCATAATGTCCCTAGGAGCAGTACTTCCCAGTGGGAATTCCAGATCAGAGATTATCTTTGCCAATCTATTCTGGAAGACTAAAGTAGCATTCCATTCATTCCTGGATGTATTTAGATAAGGGTCTGTGGAACGTTGCTACAGCTGTGTGTGGGATGGGAAGGAGGGTGATAAAGAAAAGGTGAGCCATATAACTATTATACCTGTTTAAAAATTGATAACCATGTAAATTACTGAACAGATTTCAGGAACTGTTTTAAAATAGCCAAAAAGTCACGAAATGATTCTATCTGCCTGCTCCAAACACTTTTATCTTATCACAGCCCTCTTGGATTTACACATACCAAAATCCTCTAGGGCCTTTTCCTGGATTTCTGCCAAAACTTCCAATAACACTTTGGAATAATTCCAATTCCAAGGAAAATATTGAAGTGATTTGTGACAAAGGAAAAAAAGATATTCAAACTAAAATAGAATCAATAGTAATTTATACACTGAATCAATAGTAATAGTAATTTAAATCCTTTTCCTGGATTTCTGCCAAAACTTCCAATAACA
>PVKS010045619.1:0-13698 GCA_004027875.1 Aplodontia rufa
ACAACTAAGTGTCAAAGCAACAAAACCTATGTGAAAAATTCAATAAAAATTGATTCTCTCTGTCTCTGTCTCTCTCTCTCTCTCTCTCACTGCCCTTCTCTCTTTAAAAAAAAAAAATAAAGATGCTATGTTTGATTTCCCCTTAGGAGTTGAATTTATTTCTCCAGTTCTTTATTCAAGGTGCAAGTAATATTTAGTAGTAATTACTCAGGATGTATCTAGAGCTGTTCACAATAAAGAAACACACGGTATTTCAGAAGATACACAGCTTACATTTTCAGTAACAAAGGACACACATTCCAAACCTTGACATCTACACTTACAAAACTGGTAACGGGAAATTATTGTTCTACCTTTCAGATGAATCAAGCACTATAATTGGGACTATGTTTATGTGAGGAGTAACAAATGAATCTGGCAACACTGAACAAGACAGTTTTCTGCTCTTTCTCCAAACAATCCTAGGATTGTCACGTAACACTAGTAACTCCCTGTTATTAAGTGATTTATAGAGTACAACATGCTTTCACATTTAATCTTTGCCACAACTCTGTGGGAATTAACTTGGAGAAGTCTTCCGTATATGCTTCTCCAATTCTGGTTCTATAATGAGAAGTATCTGAAATAAATGTCTACTGTTGAAAATAGGAAAACAGATATGCAGAGAAGTTAACAGGCTTTGTCATTTTCACAGAGCTAAATATTGTGGAGGCAGAATGTAATGCATAGCTTTTTACTCTTGACACCTGATTTTTTCTCAGGATGTCACAGCTGCCTTGGCTAGAGGATAGACAGTATATTGAAGAATTTTCTGCATGGATCTCTGTGTGCCGTAGACAAATAGTTAACCGCTCTAAGGTCTGTCATTGTCACTTATACAAAGAACATAATGCTTACCTCCAAAAATCGTTTTGAGGCTAGACTACACCGAGGCACAAGCTTCCAGCATAGGGCATAGCACGTGATGTTTCCTGCATGTCAGCTAGGAATTTCATCATTGTCATCGGACTCCCAGGCAGTCTATATTTACAGTATACATTAGTTGAAAATTTTTCTTCCATATCCTTTGATTCAAGTGTGCATTATATATCTAAGCTAAGTTTTTCTTCTAGGTTATTGTAGTTATATTTATTTTGTTCTTCATATACTTCTTCACATCAATAATTATTTTTATGCTGGAGTTTTTAATTCAAAGAAGTGTTTAAATAGGCTTATAACGAAAAGATACAACCAATGCAATTTAAAATGAATATGAACTTTATTTTTTCATTAAGGAGTTGAGTTGTTGTACAATTAGGATATGAACTTTAAAAAATGAAAATTGGCCGTGATCATTGTTATTAGTATTTATATTGGGTGCATCACTACCCAAACTTTGGGTAAAATTAAAAGCATTTTATAATAAAAGCCCTTAATGGAGGTAAAGGTACTCAGGAATAGCGTAGTATGCCCTTGCATTCATTACTATTCTCACTAACTTCTTTTCTGAAAGTAGATGTTACTGTCTTCTGTGGATAAAGAGTAGGAACTTTCCTTCCCACTGCATTCATTACAGGCAAAGTAGGAAGCTTCCTGACAGTTCCACACTACCACAGGGCATCACAGGAACTATACTATCTGAATGGGATTCTGAATGTTTGGTTTAATTGGATAAGTGGGAGGAAAAAGGCACCAAACAACAAGAAAATTGTGAGTGGTGAATTGGATGCTGAAATGATCAAGCCATAGAATGCACAATGAGATGTAATACCAAGGATATTTCAATATACAAGGTAAACCTGATTACAGAGGTCTTCCTTCACCAAAAATGTAGTTTAGGTATAAGGAAAGAACAGCATCTGATGTAAAATAGATGATCAAGTACTGTTTAATGAACCTAAACTCAGAATCCTTTATATAAATAATTATGCTACAACTCTCCAGCATAACAAAATGATACCTCAGAGCATCCTTCCATAATGATGCATACAACATTCTTTCTACTTCACATATTTCATTGAAACAAAATATTTCATACAGGGATCTGCCAGGTTTTATTCAAACATTTTCTTTTTAAAAAATCATGTAGCTGACGCCCAGTTCCTATCATGACAAACAATGATGACATATATAGTCTTCTTTTAGTATCCAAGTGGGATTGGTTCCAAGACCATGAGCACTTAAGTTCTTTATATAAAAGGGCACAGCATTTTTAGGTTAACTACACAACCCTTCCATGTAATTTAAGTTATCTCTAGATTACTTATTATTATCTAATACAATATAAATGTTATGCAAATAATTACACTAAATTGTTTAGGGAATAAGACAAGAAAAAAAAAAGACCTGAATATATTAAGTACAGAGCCTTTTTCCCCCAGTGGTTTCCATATGTGATTGATTGAATCTGTGGATGCAGAGCCTGGGGATAAGGGCCAGCGACCAGCTGTGTAAAGAAATATTCTCACCGTGTCATGTCTGCTTTTATGTAGAAAGGGTTCCCAGAAGTGAGACTGTGGGTCTCAGGATACATGTTAAGTACCAGTTACTCTCCAACAAGGCTATAACAATCTATATTTCTCCAACTTATCAGTGAATGCTGGCACCTATCCCCTCACTTCTTCAAATGGTGGCAAACAATTAAATTTTATTATTGTTTTAATTTTCCTTTTCCTGACTGTGAATGAGAAAAATCATTGGTTTTGCATTTCTGACCTTTGGGTTGTCTTCTGTGAAATACCAGTTTACAATTGGCTTTTATCTGCTATGTTGCTTATAGCTGTCTTCTAGATTTATAGGTTGTCTTTGTGCAATATTATTATTAAATGTTTCACATTTTGCAAGTATCTTTATGTTGTTTATTAGCTTATTTTTCAGAGTTGACACATGGTATCTTTGGCCATTTCCCTCAAGAATAATATAATGACATATGTATCTTTCCACTCAGTTTCAAATCACGCTTTAAGAGCTCCCCAAAATGCTGGGGCTGTACAACTATTCTTTATTATTTTCTAAAATTGGGTTGCTTTTTGTTTTTTATATTTAAGTAATTACTCCATCTAAAATGTACTATCATGAAGTAAGACAGCAACCTAATTTTGCTTGTTTGGGTAGAAAATTTTCTCAGTGCTATTTAATAAATGAACTGTTTTTCCAATTGAATAGCTATTCCATTTTTTCACCAATAATCAGAAAAATTATTATTCTGATCAAAATTTTATTCAAGTGGTTCATATTTCTTGCTATATCTATGGATCATAGTCTATTTCATAATTTTTAACTCTTCTCATATATATTACTCCATATTAATATGGTAATTTCATCAGGCTCTCAATAAAAATGAACATAAATATTCTAATTAAATGGTATAAAGTTAACATATATTTTAAGAAAATTGGCATAATTATGATACTAAGTCTTCCTTTCAAGGAACAGAACATTTTCCCCATTTCTGGATTTTATTTCTGGATTTAGTTTTTCTTCTAATAGGTTTTATTTTTTTCTTTAATTAAGTTATAACTATTTTAAACTATCACTGTTAATAATATCCACTTTTAAAAATTTTGTACGCATTCAGTTCCGTTTATAATGTGTATTGCTAATATAGAGAAAGGTATGAATTTTTCGGTATATGTGTTAAGTTTAATAATGCTTCTTAGACACTGTTCTTGGCTTTTCAGAATATTGGACCATGTAATCTGGCAAAGAGGAACAGGTTTTTCTTAATTCTTTATTCATGTTTTTATTAATGCATTTTAGTTATATATAACACTGAGGATCATTTTCACATAATGGTATATGCATGAAATAATTCACACCACTTCAGTCCCCAGTACTTCCTCTTTCCTTCCCTCCTCCCTCCCCAGCTCCCTTTCCTCAGTCTTCCTTCTATATATTTATAGTTTTCATTTAATTGGTGCTCTATACATATACATAAAGGTAAATTTCATTGAGGTACACGTACATAGCATAATTTGGTCAATTTCATTCCGTCGTTCCTTGCTTTGTCCATCGTTCCTCCCTCCCTCTCAATCCCCTTCAAATCTCCCTTCCAGTTTCATGGTATCACCCCTTCCCCCTTTTCCCCTTAATTTGCTCTGGCTTCCACATGTGAGAGGGAACATTCACTCCTTAACTTCCTGAGTCTGATTTATTTCATTTTTCATAATGTTCTCCAGTTCCCATCATTTACCAGCAAGTGATATAGTTTCATTCTTCTCTATGTCTGATTAAAACAGCATTGTGTATATATACCATAGTTTCTTTATTCATTCATGTATTGATAGGCTCCCTGTGCTAATTCTATAGCTTAACTGTTGTAAATTCCACTGCTGTGAACACTGATATGAATGTGTCACTATACTATGCTGATTTTAGTTCTTTAGGATAAATAATGAGGAGGGGGATAGCTGGATCATAGAATGGTTCTATTCCCAGCCTTTTGAGTAATCATGCACTGCTTTCTAAAGTGGTTGCACCGACAATGTCTGAGTGTATCTTTTTTTCATTATCTTGCCAGCATTTATTATTATTTGTATTGTCAATGACTGATAGTCTAACTAGAATGAGATGAATCTCAGTGTTGTTTTGATTTGCATTTCCCTGATTGGTAGGGATGTTGAACATTTTTTTCATATATTTGTTGGTTATTTGTATTTCTTCTTTTGAGAAGTGCTTGTTTAGTTCTTTTGCGCATTGATTAATGGAGTTATATGTTGTTTCATGTTAAGGTTTTTGAGTTATTTCTAAATTCTGGATATTAATCCCCTGTTGGAGGAGTTACTAGCAAAGATCTGCCATTCTGTGGGCTCCTCCTTCACACTCTTATTTCCTTTGCTATTCAGGAGCTTTTAATTTGGTGCCACTCCACTTTTTGATTCTTATTTTCATTTCTTGGTCTTATTAAGGAAGTCAGTTCTGGCACCAATGTGTTGGAGTGCTGAGACGATTTTTATCTAGCAGTTGCAAAAATTTTGGTCTAATCTTTATGTTCTATTTTGATCTTGACACAATAATTGTGCATGCATAGGGTATAAAGTGTAATTCTTCTGTTCATGTATGCACTGTTTATGATAAAATCACCACATTTAGCATATCCACCACCTGAAATACCTGTCATTTCATTCCATTGAGAACATTCAAAACCCTCTCTTATTTTGAAATATATGGTATAATACTGTTAGTTATCATCACATTACTGTGCGATAGAATACCAAAACTTACACTTCCTAACTGTAACTCTGTACCAGCTGGTCAATCTCACCATCTCCCATCTCTCCCAGCCCTCCACCTTCCTTAGTCTCTGACAACCATTATTCTATGAGATCAGCCTTTTTAGATTTCACAAACATGTGAGATCAGTATTTGTCTTTCTATGCCTAGATTATTTACTTAACAGAACGCAAATATCAGAATTTCATCCTTTTTCTCTGACTGATATCTTCTTAATATTTCCACTCTTAAATTTATTTTTAGTCTTATTGCATCAGATAAAATTACAAAATAACGATGAAGGAAGATTGTGAGGCTAAACATTTAAATCTTATTTCTGATTTTAATGGGAAATGCTCTCGCTCTTTATCGTGTGTTTTGCTATTGGTTTTAAGTAAATAATCCTTATATTTAGGAATAATGGTGGATTTCATTAAATGAAATTTTTTGAAGAGAGAGGGGCAGAGAGAGAGAGAATCAATTTTTAATTTTTATTTAGTTTTTATTTAGCTTCAGTTGCTCTGACACTTCGTTGTGTACATGGTGCTGGGGTTCACACCTGCATACTTGCACATGCCAGGCATGCTCTTCTGCTTCAAGTATACTTACTTATTATCTTTTTTCCTAAACCCAAGGTAAAATATCCACGAACATTCCAGTTAACTCCGGATACTTCAAGATTCATTCATTGCTGGACATTCCCCCCCTCCCCCGTCATTTCTCCACCCATCTAGAAGTGATTCACATAACATTGGTTATAATACCTTCTGGAATATTTGTTCCTACAGAAAATATGGGGGGGTTCCTTCTGAATTCTAGAAAAGCCATCAATATCTTTTAAAAAGTCTTAATCGGAGAATGATAACATGGCTAGATGTGGAGTTCTTGAGCCCCGTTCTTTTACTGACCGTTTTCTATAGGTGAAATCACAGTCTTGCAGATTTTAATGGGGCAGAGAAGATGTTTGATGTTAGTTCCATTTCTGTTGTTACTTATTGTATATCTCTGGTGACTTAAGTAAATTCTTATTCTTTTTATACCTTCAATGTGTGGGATTTCACGAGGATATGTCTTGTATGTCATTGGTTTCATTATGTTAATCAAAAACACGGTGAAGCCTCTACAGACCCATTATTACTTTAGAATGGGAAATTTTCCTTTCTTTTTATTACTCAGTTTCTTTCTTTTCTCCATTTGCTTTTCTTTTCTCCTTAAAATTATTTTAGTTACCTGATAAATATTCTGGATCTTTCCCCGAATGAAGTAAACCTGTTGGGGGCAGGTAGCACTTGATATTTTAGAACATTTATAATGATAGAATATTCTGTCTTTTAATAAAGAAAAATATACTTAAAAATTTACATACAATGTTTTCTTTTCTTTCTAAAAAGTTTTTCTAATTTTCTACTGGCTAGGTGGATGCTATCTAGTTAAAAATCCTGCTTGGGTTTTCTAATTGCTATTTAATTAGACTTGAAGAACATCTTCAGCTTAGCGATGTGATACATGAAATCAAACTTATCTGTGAAACAGGATGGAAGATAGTACATGTTTAGTTTTTCTAACTCCTAAATAGAATATATAATTATTTTCCATTATAATTATAGACCACAAACTCAACTTTGATGGCAGTACACCTACCTTGGTCACTAGTAGAAATCATGATATTTCCCTGTGACCGATATCTTTGTATGTTGGTCATACTTCAAAGTTGAACATGTTCTAGTGTACATGTTACTACATTGTGTGTGTGTGTTTAAATGCATTTTAAATATATTTAAATATTTTTCCTCTATAATACTGTGAAAATTGTTTAGAAATAGTATTCTTTCTGAATTAGGGTCCATGAGCTACCTCAGATTTCCGAAACAGAGTACACAACAGAAATATTTAGGAACCCTGGATTTACAGCTATATATATGTAACATTGGTGAATTCCATTTAAGCTGCTTTTTATAGCTATTTTTGGGGTCAAAGTTTCTTCAGATGTCAGATCAAACTGTTGGTGAATTGAAAGTTGTAGCCACTAAGAAACAGCAGAAAGCACAGAATCTTTGTGGGTGAAAATTTGCCTGCTGCTCTGGCTTTCTCTTTCTTCCTTTTTCTTTCTTTCTTCTTTCTCTTTCTTTCTTTCTTTCTTTTTTAGAGAGAGGGATGGTGAGAGAGAGAGAGAGAAAGAGAGAATCCATTTTATTTAGTTTTTCATGTGCCTTTTGTTGCTCAGACACTTGATTGTGTATGTGGAGCTCGAGTTTGAACCCACGTACTTGCACATGCCAGGCAAACTCCATAACCACGGAGCAACCTCTCCAGCCCTGCTGCTTTGTCTTTTGAGGCAGATGTTCAGACCTCAAATGATACAGCTGAGTTCATTGAAATAAGTTTGTAATCTAACTTGCTTATCTATCCATTCATTCATTCACACATTCACTTATTGATTTAGTCATTCATATGATAGATATGTTTTTTGTGCAAGCAGTTTGGTTTGTTTGAATATGTCTGTATTTGTGTGTGTATGATTTTTTCAGATTCTAAATAACTGGTGTTAAATGAATTTTAAAGTACAACTTCCAGTTGAAACATCCTTATATTGGCTTGAATTAGAAAGGCAAACATCTGAATCTATGAGAGATAAATTTCATATTTATAATTCTCAGGTTCTAAAAATGCACTCTTGATACATCAGATACAATTAAAGCTAAAACAAACTACAGAATTCAACAGATTTATACTGAAGTGCTTGGAAAACAGTGCCTATTTTATAAAGTTTCTATTGTGCTATCAGCTAGAGTATAAAAACGATATTTGACTCATAAAAATTTCATGTTACAAGGGATATTATTTTGTATTTAGCAGTGATTTTAAGAGACTGTCACACAGAATGTAGCTAATGAAGAAAAGAGCCAGGTTGGAACATGGATTATTTTTCTTAACACCTTGAACACACCAAACAATACTATGCAAATAAATATATTTTATCAATATCAATGTGACATATTTTAATAAATGATGCATTTAAGTAAATGAATCCCCTGAAATTGGATATATATCATTTCAAGATGAATTTTGCTTCTAAAATTTTATATTTCAGTTTTAATACTTCAAATGTATATTTTCATAAATAAAGGCAATGCTATAACTGGGTAAAATATAATACTCCAGATTTTAAAATATGTACCTCAGATTGGTGCTGAGTTACTTCTAGGTGAAGCATTTGGATAGTTTCTGAGAATAGCAATTAGTTTATAAGTTAATGAATGACTCATGAGGTCAGTTTTTAATACTATGTGATATTACAGTGATTCAGGTAGTAATTAACGAATGTTATGGCAAAGTTTATAAATGCTGAATAAATATTCATTCATGAAGTACAGACAGAATCAAAAGGAAAGAAAACTCACAGTTATACAATATATAAAAACAGAGGCATGTGTTAGATGAAAGGATTCTCTTTTCATTGTTTCATATTTTAGTTATAAATGGTTGGATATAGATAACTTGAATTTTTTAAAAATGGTTGAGGTATAGTGTTTGTTTATTAGTAATGTGTGTATTTTTATACATATGTATTTGCCTGGGTATAATTCATTTATATCCATAGAGTTTAATTCAGCTAAAGTCAGTCAAGAATAGTGTGATTTTCACCTACAGTTATGCTACTGATAATCAAATCTATCATTAATTATGCCAAATGGAAAATTTGGAAATTTGGAAAATAAAAAAAAATGAGGTTTTATCAAAAACCATTTTTAGGTAATACTTACTGAGCACTTATAGTAGTTTATGTATCTTACATGTTAAAGAAAATGCTCTTCATGAGTAACAACAGACACAAAAGAAAAAAAGAGAATTCCATACTGAAGATGCAGAATTAAGGAAAGGACAGGAATTGAGACAGAGAATAGAACAATTTAAAAATAAAGTATGAGAAAAGGGCAAACAGAAATTTTCTGGGTTTCATAAATGACTCATATAAAATAGTTTGCATTTGAAGACTTTAAATTTCCAAATACTTAATGGATAGTAATGTTGATTATCCTCTGATAAATATCTCCATTTGCTGTTGCTGCGTGAAGAGGAGTCTCTGAGTCCTTCTGCTTTGCTGTGCACTCCAAGGCTTCAGTATCACCTGTTCTCCATGCCTGGAGGTAATTTGAAAGGGCAATAATCCTTCCCTAGGACGTCAGTAAAAGTGTCCACTTCAGTAAACTGTATCTCATAAATATATACAATTATCACTTGCTAATAAAAGTTTTAAAGGATATAAGGAGATGCGCTGTGCATGGCAGCACACGCCTGTGATCCCAGCAACCAGGGAGGCTGAGGCAGCAGATGGCAAGTTCAAAGCCAGCCTCAGTGACTTAGCAAGACCCTGAGAAACTTAGCCAATACCCTGTCTCAAAATAAAAAATAAAAAGGAGTGGGGATGTGGTTCAGTGGTTGAGCACCCCTGGATTCAATCCCTGGTATAAAAAAAAAAAAAAGAAGATTTAAGAAAATGGAAATGCTTACTACCGTTATTCTATCATTACACATTGTACAAATGTACTGAATAATCACACTGTACCCTCATTATTTTTATGGTTCTTGAGATTGAATTCAGAATCTTATGTGTACTAGGCAAGCACTCTACTACTAAGCTACCTCAGCAGACCAAAAACACCTAAATTTCTATAATTAAAATAATAATAATTAGAACATTTTAACAAAAGAAATGTCCCTTTATCAACCATTACTCATAGCAACTGAAAGGATGGAGAAGAAAGGGCCATGGGTCCTAATTAGATTTCTGGCCTGTGTGAAAGTCCCTTCAGTCCTTGAACTGGCAAATATCCATTAGAAGCTCTTGCGATGGAACAACTTTGAACCTCTGAGTTTCATTTATGTTTTACTTTCTCTACCAGAAAAAAAAAGTGCATTAGGGAAACTGAAATCTGAACTCAAAGAAATCTCAGCTCATTCTTTTTCCTAATAAATCTTTACTTTGATTCATTCATTCTACCCTGTCCTTCTGCCTGTCATCTCTGTGTCTCTCTGTCTCTGTGTCTGCCTGTCTGTCGTCTGTCTCTGGTCTATTTAACAGGGGATAGTCACAGTTTTCCCTTTTCTGAACTAATTATAGTTCAGAATATAATAGTTACCAGGCTTCTTTACCTGTCTCCAACTATCCCAATATTTAATTCATCATTCAGAATAGGCTAGAGTATCAATAAAAATTATATGATTATGTATGTTAATATAGTGCATTTTGCTGCACACATGTTGTACTTTAATAACAAATATAAAATTAATAATTAATACAATGAATTACAATATATTTTCTAAAATAAAGGAAGAATTCCTGGGTCCATAATAATGATAAATTCAATAAATAAAGGAGAAAAGGCTCATTTTTATATGCAGAAGATTGAAAGGTAATTGTCTTTGTTCATTTTGTGTTGCTAAATGAAATGCTCAAAAAAGGTTTGCCTCACAGTTCTGGGAGCAGAGAAATTTAAGATCATGACTCCTGCATCTTCTCTGGAGCTTATCAAGCTGCATCAACTCATAGTAGAGAAGTAAAAGGAGAAACAGTCTCATGCAGAAAGGATACATGTGCAAGCGAGGCAGAGGGAGGCTGAGCTGATTTCTAGCAACCCACTCTCACAGTGCCTCTCTAGCCCTGCAAGGCATAGTCACCTCCATAGGACCTAGTCCAGTATCCAGAAAACTACCCTAGTTTTTTGAGAAAAGCATTCATGAATGTTGTGCTCTGATGATCTGATCACTTTCCGGGAGATCCTAATTCTTAAAGGTCCCCACTGCCTCTCAAGACAACTGCAGCACAGGACCCTTGGGGGCGTGGAATCATAGGCAAAACGTAGCAATAATGATTGTGGAAATGATGTTATGATAAGAAAACCCTGAATTTGCAAACACCATGCAATGATGGTGCAGGCATATGGTCAGTACTCAATAACATACGATCTGAAGTGTTTTTATATTGTTAGTATTGTCTTAATGGAAGGAGAAGAACCAAGCCTACCTTCTAGGACCTGGATAAACACCAATGTTTGCCTATTCAATTGCACCAGAGTCCCAGCAGAAGCTGGTGTGAGTATAGCTAAAGCTAACCATTACCAATGTCTAGCGATCTGTGACCAGCTAGGTTCCAGTCAACTAGTGGAAAAGAAAATATCCAATGTTGGATTTAGAGCATATTTCTAAAATAATTAAAGCTGTGTAATATTTAAAAAGTCATATGTTGGTAGACATAAAATATTTCATTCAGAAATTATTTTCAATACTAAAGTTCCATATAAAAGATAAAAATTAAAGACATTCAGATCTTAAAATATTAAAGTCACGGGGGAACCATCTCAGAAGCAGATGTCATTCCTCCACGAGATACCCATTTAATGCAGGAGTTCTTCTGGGGGAAACAGCAACAAGGGAAACCCAAGCTGGGCATCCATGATTTGGCATTAGCCCTGGATAACTAAGTATATATACATTGACTATTGATGGTTTGATAATATTTCCCCCTCAATTGTATCTCTATATCCATCTAATAAAAAATTTAAAGTCACAATGATTTGTTGACTATTAAACTCACAAACGAAATATATAATTTGAGTAATTTTCACATATTTTTCTCATATATTCTCATATATTTAACCCATTGTATAGCTGTGTCTTTAACACTATGACACTGACACTTCTGAAAAATGTGTTTTTCATGATGGTCATATTATGCTTATTTTCTTTATAAAAATTTTCCGTAAAATACTGCAAAGCTATAATTCATGGTTAATAAATTTAAAAGTATTGGCCACTTAAAAGAAAAATATAAACATTGAATAAAATTAATTTGAATCTCAAAAACTCCTTCAGATTATATCTGTCCATCATTTAGATATGCATCTATTATAGGAACTTACTTAAAATGTTTTGTTTTCTTTAATTATCTACTCTCTCGTTCACGTTCATTAATGAAATTTTTCTCTTGGTAATAAATATATAATTAAATTTTAATTTATCCATCCTTCAAATAAAAGATGAATGCTTAATAAGAAGTAAGTATGTACCGATCACACATGTAAATGTAAAGTTCTATCTCAGTGAGCAGTCTTGTTCCCTAGTAGCAATGCACATATTTTTAAAATAGTGGTTTTTGCTGTCTTCATTGCCAACTGATTTCAATAGATCATTTCATTACTTCAGTCTTTATGTTATTTTTTTTTTAAAGAGAAGGACAGTGCGAGAGACACAGAATCAATTTTTATTGAGCTTTTCACATGGCTTTTGTTGCTCCAGACACTTAGTTGTGTACGTGGGTGCTGGGGTTTGAACCTGTGTACTTGTGCATGCCAGGCAAGTGCCGTAACCACCGAGCCACCGCTCAGCCCCTTTAAAGTTATTTTTTAAATAAAGGAAATGGGTATTTTAAATGGGTAGGTGAATTGAAGACATATATTTTTAATTATTCATATGTAAAATTGCACCTCTACTTGAACGTGGTGTGGTGTAATGGAAGTTTCATATATATATATATATCATTTTTCTTGACACGGCTGTTTTTCTGTTAATATGTCTGTGCATTCCTTCATATTTTTCTGGCAGTATATTTTAATGTGACATGTGCCTTCATTTTTTCTGCCATGCTTAACTTGTCTTTATGTAGCATTTATTTTCACAGATGACTGTGTGACTGCACTGGCAAGCAAAATATTAAATCAAAAATAGTACAGCAAAAATAAAGTGCAATATACACAGTTTTGGCTGCCGGACAGATGTATCTGAGCTCAAATCACATGTCCTCACTTACCCCCCAAGGGTCATGATCTGTAATACATAAATAACAAAAGGCAAGGGTTAAAGCACCTATACTATCCTTACCAAGTTGTGGCTTTTTATTATTTCCATTATTCCTGTCCTTAGAATACAACCAAAAGAAAATCAAGCATACACCCATTAGTGACCTGATTCAGTGACAATTCACATCGGTGGCCAGTAAAACAATAATGTTAGCAATGGAGATTATCTTGTGCAAAAGAGAAAGATGTAGGAGGCTAGCCCATTTATTTTTGTGGCCACCCTTAACCAACAGCCTGGATGTTAGGAGAGCCGATCAACAAATGAAAAGATCAAACAAATGAAAAGAACTTCACTGAGAAATTGAAAGAGGAGGATCTTGTTAAAATTATATATATTTTTCAGTGTATTTCTTGATTATTTAGGAATTAAGTTCTCTGGGAAAGAAAAGCAAAAGTTGTCAGAAAATAAGTGAGGAGCAAGAAAGTTTTTCATCAAGTAAAAAGTTTCCATGTATATCACCTTACACCAGTCAGAATGGCAAAGATGAAGAAAATAAACAACAATAGATGCTGGAGGGGCTGTGGAGAGATAGGCACACTAACACACTGTTGGTGGAGCTGCAGACTGGTACAGCCCCTCTGGAAAGCAGTATGGAGAATCCTTAAGAAATTAGGGATGACTCCACCATACGACCCTGCTATTCCACTCCTG
>PVKS010045620.1:0-13695 GCA_004027875.1 Aplodontia rufa
CTATAGTCTATCTATACCAGATGTCCTGCATCTCTACTTCTAAGAGTCTATGTCCTTCACTTAATCTTAAACTCAGGTTATGTAACTTCTTTATCCTTCTTCTCTCCAGATGTCTTATTCCCTTCACCCGTATATGAACTCCTATTATTGAATGATATTTTTATCTTCACATGGGAGTTAGACCAGCCACAGTGTTCCTGTTAAGGTCTAAGTTCTCAGGAGTTCCTAAGAATGTCATCCCGTGACTATGTTTTCATCATCATATGTTAACCCTTCAGAGGACTTGCTCTTATTCCATCATATATATTATCCTACAATCACCTTCTTCCAGTTCATGTTTCTGCCTAGGTCCTCGTGTTGCTCTACCTTTATTTCCTGGCCCAAGGTTGCAAATCTGAACCTACCAAAATGTAGATTTGCCTTCCAGCAGGACTCAAAAATGACACAACAAGAATGTGGGGTACAGGAAGGCAGGGCTGCTCCAGGCAGAGAACTTCCCCTGGTTGGTCTTGAGCTGGGCTGCTCTGGAAAGATGTCCTAAAAGTGGTGTCCTGAGTGCCTTTTGGCAGGACTCAAACAGGTCCCAACCAGAACATGGGGTTTCTGGTAGGCAGGGCTGCTCCAGGCGGGGAACCTCTCCTAGTTGGTCCTTAGCAGGGCTGCTCCAGATGAGGGTTCTACCAGTGGTGTCCTGAGCACCTTTTGGAGGGTGGGTAGTTCATTCTTTAAAGGAAAGAGAATTTCTAAGGTTAGTTTGCATATAATCCTCATTATTCTGCCAATTGTAGCTTCTTTTTCTCCACCTCCCTAATTAAAGGGAAGCGAGATTAACTATTTCCCACCCTAGGCTGAGTTATCTGTCCTTGGCACATAGACCCTTAGTAATGAACGAATTTAGCCTGTAGGACTGATTCCTGCAGGAAAAAAATAAAAAATAAAAAAACTCATCTATTAAAACACACCTAAATCATGACTTCAGATTAGGCTCAGCCTTTATGTTTACCTCACCTCTTTAAGAGTTTAGCTGAAACTTAGGGCTTAGAGATATGTGCCCCTGTGCCAGATTTAGAATTTCCAAATCCAAAAAATCTGTCACAGACATCTTTTGTTTGATATAGTGAATAATATGTTATAGAATACTGATGACCCTAGGATAGGCTCCTGAATCCATTGAAACAACAATATCATATTATCTTTGGTTTTCCTTTCATTTTTGTCCTAGAATTATCTTTCTAATATATTAACGTGTAGCCCAGAGGGCTATCTGGGGAATTTTAGTATCTTTTCCCTTGCAGTCAACCTCTTTCTCTAGGGTAGAATTTTTACTTCCCATCCTGTTCTCCCCTCTCCAGGTATGGTCTTGTGTTCCTAAGCCCCAAGAGGCATAGCTTGTAGCTGCCTTCTTGAATGGAGGTTCCCTACATCCCTCCCCCAGCTGCTTGCTCCATTTCCAGCTGGCTCCCCTCCTGGGAGTACCAGTACTGTGAATTTGAGTTTGTGTGTACACTTTGTGTCCCAGACATTTCTCAGGCACACTCATACAACCCCTGGGATGTCCTGACTACCAAGGAATTACTTCTCTCTCAAACTTGAGATTTTCCCACCATTGGTCCATGCACAAAGTTACCTGGTCATTGCAGTATTTTCTTGGGCCCTCTCCCTGTATTGCTGGTCCATTTCTGATCCACCTAAGATCTCTGGTCCTTTGTCAGTCTGAGAGGTCACAGGCTCCCCCCTACCCCCCACTCTGAAGCCACCACAACAAGGCAATGGGATGCATCTCCTCTAAGAAGGGGATGATCTTTGACCCCCAGATGATGTGTGGAGCCCCATGTTGGGCACCAAATTGTTAGAAATAAAATTGTTAAAAATTCTGAGGCGCTGTAAGAATATCAAATATGTCCCCAAAAGTGCATGAGCAAGACAGACTTAATTCTGCAGAAGGGTGTGCTTGTAAAGGGGATCTGATGAGCAAGCACACAGGCAGTCCACCTACATATATCTCTGACCTGACACAATCCTGCTGAGGCAGAAAAAGTTAGGCAGTCAGTGCAGGCAGAACAATGTGGGTTGAAGAGGAGAAAATTAACTGATGATCATCTTTCCTGAGAGGGCAAAGACATCCCCCAATGCTAATAAGGGTCTGACAAGATAGGCCCAGATGCAGACACTCCTTTCTGCTAAGGAAAAAAACACATTCTTTCTATTGGCACCTAAGGCATGGACCAAAGACTGGACCAGAATTACCTGCACCTGTGTCCTAGGTACAGGAACAGGGAAGCAGTGACCAATCGAGGAGAGAATGTCATATAAAAAGGAGCACTGCCTCATTAGCTCTGTCCCCTTCCCCACTCTGGGGGAAGTCTGCTCTTTTCCTACACTTTACTTTCTATAAAATAAAATCTGTCCACTACACTTGCCTTGGTGTCCCTCGGTTTCATTCTTCGACTCCGAGAGGACATGAACCCGACATCCACATCACCAGCATCACTGCCACTGTGATTGGAGGAGCTCAGGGACACGATCTGTGTGATTGGCTAATATAAAATTGGAGTGGGTACAGAAAAGAGCTATGGATGTAATGGGATATCTGATAAGGAGTTTAAAAATGGATTATGTCAGGCCTGGAGTGGTGGCTCAGTGGTTCCAGTGCTTGCCTGGCATGCGTGAGGACATGGGTTCAAACCCCAGCACTACATATACAACTAAATGTTGGAGCAGCAAATGCCACATGAAAAACTAAATTTAGAAAATTAATTCTTTCTCTCTGTCTCTCACACTGGCCCTCTCTCTTAAAAACAAAACAAAAAATGGATTATCTCTGACCACATGGCTCCTGACCTAAGATGGCTTCCTTTTTACATGCAAAACTTAGGTTGCTATATTCTGAAATAGACCATCAGACTTCCTATTTCTCACATGAGCACATTGAAAAACCTGCCTCTGCTCCCTTGTGCAAGCAGGTTACCCCACTGGTTTCTTAAAGGAATTTTACTCCCTTTAGACTGAGATGAATGTGGTCTTGTCAATTCCTGAGATTCCTCAAGCCATCTTTCTTTTTAACTCTAGCACTTCTTTTTAACTTTAGCATTTCTTTAGTGGCAGTGATGTCTTTAAAAATAGCCATTTCTTTGGCCCCAGTTTTACTGCCACCTTTCAAATCTAAATTTTGCAAATCTTTCTGCTCTGCTTTCGATTCCTGAATATCACCATAAACTTGGATAAAAGCCACCAGCAATACCCATGCAACCCCTTTAATACTATACTGCCTGAAAATTTCTTTCCCCAGATTAAGAAGTCCACTGCCTTTGAAATCAGGCTCAGAGAAATCTCCAGACATGGGGAAAATGCAGACAACTTCCTAGCCATAATGTGACACAAATGGTCTCTAGTCCAATTTCAAATAGGGTCCTCCTTCTCCTTTGAAACTCCTAGAGCCCTGTTGTTGTCCACAGTCCTATCAGCATTCTGGTCTTCTAAGTTCCCGGCTGAATTGCCCTTTAAGCTATGCTTTTTCAGCTTGCATTGCAAAACTTTCTAAAATTCCTCCCCAAAATTCCAAAAGGCTCCAAAAGCTTCTAAACACATGGTCAAGTTAGTCACAGCCCTAACCCCACTTCTCGGTACCAATTTCTGTTTTAGTTACATCTGGCAGAAGAGTATAATCAAAGCACAACTGTACATGGGCATTTAAAGGAAAAAGACAATAGTTCTTCTAATGTAACTAGGGATGTACATTTTGTTGGTCCTCCCAAAAGCAAAACTGGGAAGTTATAAAGAAAGGGTTTTTATATACAACTGCCTGATACCTGAGTTTATTCTGCATCGGTTTGAGACCTGACTAATTTTTTTTGTATAATTATTATGAGCTGCTGCTTAGGCTCCCCCTTCTACAGTTTGCAATCCATCACTTCCAGCCTGGTGACTTAATTTTAATCAAGACCTGGAAAGGAGACACGTTCCAACTGAGCTGGAAGGACCATGCCAAGTGCTCCTGATCTCCAGGATGGCTGTCCAAACTGCTAAAGAAGGGAGAGCTCATCACCATGGGCAATTTCCATCTCAAAAATTTGATATATCTAAGATGGATGGCAATACCCAAGGATGCAATAAAATTATACCAAAAGATATAAAATGAAAAAAGGGGGATTTGTGAGAAATAGTTCAGTGGTCCACTTTTAGAATATAATATTGATCCTTAATTGGATCCAATTGTAGCCATTTTAATTACAGCCCTTCCCTTTGCCTGTCCTGATTTTAAAATTAGCCAATCACCTAGACCCTGGGATCTGGGGAGTGGTGGATGCATGTGTTTGGCATGGACTGCACTGCACTGCACAGGGAGGGAGCCTGGGACTAAAGAAGATTGTGAGGAGACTCTGAGCCAAAGAGGCTCCTCTTCCACGTGGGGGTCAGCAGAGCTCTGGGGGAGGGGAGGGAGCTGGAGTGGGGCAGCTGAAGCAGGGGAGGAAGAGGACCCTGCACCCCAAGCCCAGAGGGGGCACTCTAGGGGGCACATCACACCCCTGTTGCCAGTTTGGTGGAAATCGGGTTCTTGTCCCTCGGAGCTGAGGAATGAGAACCGAGAGAAAACGAGGCAAGCAGAGTAGACAGATTGTATTTAGAAAGAAAGGTAGATAGCAGAGGAGACTTTCCTCAGGTAGGGAAAGGAGCCAAGAGCTCATGAGGGGGTTAGGTTTGCACTTTTTGTAGGATTTCTATTTTCACCCATCCTAGGGCATGGGCACGGATGTTGGGTCCAGTCTTTGGTTTGTGCCTCAGGCATCTTTATCAATAGAAAGAATGTGGCACCTTTGTAAGCAGAAAGGAGTGTGTCTGCCTTGTACCCACCGTTGGGACCCTCCTTACTAGCACCGGAGATGTCAAATTGATATGCATATTTGTTTGTTGGGAGCAGTGGATATTCTTTGTGTTCTTAAGAAAAAAAGAAATGTTTTTCTCTTAATGGACCTGAAGATTCTACTACTCTGCCTGCCTGATTTTCCTGTCTCACCGCAACCCAGGTCTGGGCACCAGCCATAGGCAGCTATTGCAGGTGAAGCCCACAGAAGACCTGAAACATTAATTTGGTGCCAAGGCCACCCTGAGTGACTGATGTCCTAGGAGTTGCACAGCCAGCTTCTCGTCATTCCTAATATCACAGTGGAGAGCAGCAGTGATGAGACCCCTGAGACTGGGAGGCCTGGACCAGTGGGTGCAGCCACATACAGAAAACTGCAGGAGGGCATGGACTGGGTCTGCCCAGCAGTGATGGAAAAGGCTGCCCCTACAATGGTGTGCTGAAGCCAGGGGTGTGGGGGAGGTGAGAGAGTCTGGGGTGGAGCCCACCAGGTAATCAGCCTTGTCTTCCAGACCAGGAAGGCAGGGAGCTGCCCTCACCAGGAAGCCTGTGGGCTGGAACCTCTCCTGGACTCCTGGCCTCCAGAGTGGAAGAAGTGCCTGCTATCTGAGCCCCAGTCTGTGGCACTCTGAGCTCAGACACCTCCCTGCCAAGTTGAACACGTGTGGCCTTGAGTGGCAGAGCCATCCATTGGGTCTGGAAGAGCCATGCTGATTGTGTTGGAGGCAGAAGAGATGCAGGGAACAGCCCTGCAGACTGGAGGCTGCCAATCCAGGCCCCAGCAGAAGGAGGCTCCCTGGAGTGTGGGACGGTGCCTGTATGGTTTAGGAAGTGCCTCTGGGCAGCTTGTCACGTAGCTGTAGGAAGCCAGTGTCCACCCTTTGGTCAGCCCAGATCAACAGAGGGAATATTGCCAGGGTGGAGGTGAGCTACAGCAACCACAGTGGACCCAAGGAGGGGAGACAGGGAAGGCCATGAGAGGGCAGTCCGGGGCCAGGAGGACCAGAGCTGGGCACAGGTCCCTGCTAGACAGACAAACAGCTGTGGAGAGAGGCCCCTGTAGAAGGGCTTGTGTGTGGGGCTGTGATTCTGCCAGAGGCTCTTGTGCTCCTGTTGTTAGACAGGCAGACCCCTTTCCCACAACCTCCAGCTCTCTACATCTACTTTTGTTAGGTCTAACACAGGGGACCCATTTTGACTCTGACTACTTTCCCACATTCAGATTCCATAGGAGTCCTGGGGAGCTGGTGGGATCAGCTGAGCTCAGAAGATGGTTCACAGAGAGTGGCTGTGTCCCTGATCCTCCAGGGATGGTTGATCAGGGCACCTGGATCTGCAAGGACTGCTTCTATGCACACCATCTGTACCGGAGCCCTGAGCTTGCCTGTCAGGCAGGGGGACAGACAGCTTCAGAGTCCTGGTCCTCTCTGCCTCTCAAGAGCTGCTGCCAGCCCCCATACTCCTGCCTGCTGATCTCACCCCATCCCCAGAGCCTCCAGGTGAACCCAGGGTTGGGTGCATCATTCCCAGGGTCACTGAAGAAACCCTGTGGGATCCAGAGCCTATGCACTGGGGATGTCATGAGGGCCAGCGGGCCTGCAGACATTTACCTTGGTTGAGTATGTCTCTTCCCAGGCTGTTTGTGTTCTTCTTTAACAGCCATGACTGTTAGGCAGTAGCTAACATTACCACGAGTGTTGGGTAGGACCCCAATTTTAAAGTCAGCCATCAAACAGTAACAAATTTGGAGACAGCGTAGTCTCCTTTGTCATTCTCTGCTCATAGATGGCCACTCTCTGTGCTCTCTGCTTGAGCCATACCTGGCTTTCACTTTACTCTCAGCTCTTTCACTTATGATGAAGTTCTCTTGCATGACTTTTGGTGGCTGACTACATTTTCTTTCTTCAGAACACAAGAACTGAGGTCTGGAGCTTCAGCTCCCCGTTTTCCTGCAACACTTTTCTTGGTGCCTTGAGTCAGATTAACAGCTAACTGCAGGACAGGTAATCCCACTTGTTCATCCCCCAGCTTTGGATAGGTTGTATCTGACAGCCTCTGATATGGACTCCTCTGTGTTCACTGGCCTCTGCCACATGCTCCTCCTTGTGCCATGCCCACATGCTGTTTGTCTACTGTCCTTTGGTTGCAATTGCCCAGCTTTTGGTGCAGCCCATAACCATGGAGACACTATGTCTTAACTGGCATGCAGACACACTATGTGTCTATTGCTTTTTGCAGCATCTTTTTAATTTCAAGCAGGGCCACCACAGAAGCAAAAATACTCTCCACTGTATTGCTGCTAATTTGCGTGCATACCTAACTCTTCGGGAATGAGCTTTATTCCACCTTCTTTAAAGGTTCTATCAGAATTTGAAGGATAATCAGTTCACCTTCTTTATCTGCTCATGAATTACCTCAGTGGGCACTATCAGTTTAAGATATCACATAGCTAATAAGCCTGTTTTCAGTTGGTACCCTTCTTCACCAAAACTGTACTTTTTGTCCTTATTACATAGTGACTCTGCATAGACACTATCTTCTCATGTTTATTATTCAAAGGGAAGCTAAACAATATTATGATCCATGTTCTTTCCTATGTTATGTAAAAATGTAGAGACGACCCCCCCCCAGATATAAAACAAATATATCTTGTTAAGATTGACCAAACTAAAATGGCTGCAAATAAAATCCTTAAGTTGTGCTGACTGTGGTAAATGGACATAAATACCCAAGATAAAATGTGGTCATGAGCCAAGGTCATCGTGAACATTTCTGTGAAGCAGCCCATCCCTCCAGAGGCTCCCACAAGGTGCCAGTTTCAGATATGGATAGTTTGATTCCTTACCTAGCCTGCCCTGCTAACTCCCTAAGTGCAACTTGAAATAGATAAACTGAGGCTTGCTGCTTGCATTTCTTGGAGAAAGACCCTTTTTGTAAGCCTGTTTGTAAGCCTGCTAAAATTTTCTTTTAAAAGCAGCCTGCTTGAGTCATTCAAGGCTGCTGCTTTTCCAACTGCTTTGGAGTGGTAGCCCTGGTGCACCAGCCTGTTTCTTCTCTTTTATGTTTCTTCTCTGTCCCTAGAATAAACTTTTTCCTTTTCTACTCTGGTTTCTGGTGGTCTCACTATGTGTCGATAACCCCGGTCCCCGTAACAGTTACCTACCCTGTTGCTATTTTCAGACTTGTTATATTTCCACCTAACGGTGCAAAGTCTATATTACCCTCCACTTTTATTATCAGGTCTATGCTACTCTTCAGATGCTATGTAGGAGGATTAAGAATCACTTTCCCAAGTTATTAAAGGTGTTTCTTAAATTAGATTACAAGCTCAAGTGGCAGCAGGTTCACCAAATAAGCTATGAATTATGGGACTTGGACAAGCATGCTATACCAAGTTCTGGGGAAGCAAGGCAGGGATGCCTCCTGGTTCTCGGTTTAGCGTGGAATTGTGGGACATCCATCTCTCTTGGATGTCAATACTGCCAAGGGACACCTGGGGTATTGACAGACTCTGGCGTTGTTTTACAGATGGGAAATCAACTATTGATATCAGCCAACATTCCCTTGGGGTATGTCCTGAGAAGCTGGGACCATTTTGACCCTGAGACCCTTAAGAAGAGGAGAATAATTTTCTTTTATAATGTTGCATGGCCTCAATATGAATTAGGGGATAAAGAAAAGTGGCCAACAATGGTAGTTTAAACTACAACACTCTTTCTCGATTAGATTAATTTTTCAGGAAGGCAGGAAAATGGCCTGAATTTCTGTATGTCCAGGCTTTTCTTTCTACCAAGGGATCAAAAGGATTTATGTGCTAAGTGTGGTATTGAGAATGCCCTTTTAGCAATGATGAGACCAGATGCTGTTAGCCTAGGGGATCCCCCAAAGTCACACCTTCCTCCCTCTCAGCAAAGTATTTCATTTTCAGATTTGCCAGACCCTAATTTCTTCACTCCTTCTCTGCACCCACCATTACCCACTGCTGCTGCCTCACCCTGTCCTGGTTTCTCTCCTCAGATGCCTACCTCTGTTAAGCCCATTGCCAGAATCTATGCCCTTTTAAAGAGGCAAATGGGGAATTTGGATCAGTTAAAGTACAGGTGCCTTGGGCTGGAGCCATGGCTCAGCAGTATCCTGCTTGCCTGGCATGCATGAGAACACTGGTTTGAACCCCAACACCACATACACAACCAGGTGTTGGAGTGATGAAAACCAGAAACCAAAAGAAAAACTAAAAAAAAAAGAAAGAAAGAAAAAAAGAAGGTGATTCTCTCTTTCTCTCACTCTCTCTCTCCTTTAAAAACAAAACAAACAAAAAAAACATAGGTGCCTTTACCTATGCGGGATTTAAAACAAATCAAGCAGAATTTGGGAAAGTTTTCTGATGACCCTGACAAGTACATAGATTCCAGCATTTAACCCAGGCTTTTGATCTAACCTGGAAAGACAATTGGAGTTTTGAGTCAGACACTAATGGGCACAGAGAGACACCTGGTGACAGAAGCAGCTAGAGCTTTTGGGAATGATTTACATATCATTAACACTTTATAACCTAGGGTCGTTCTGCTGTCCCAACTGAAGTTCCTCAATGGAACTATGATGAACCAACTGGCAGATGGCATAGGTATCACATGGTAATTTTTCTCATGGCAGGACTTAAAAACAGTAGGATGAAACCTATTAATGACATGGAATTGGCAACTATTGATCAGGGCCCAAATGAAAATCCCACTGCTTTTCTAGAAAGGTTAAAGGAAACCTTAGTAACATACACAGCCTTAGATCCCACATCTCTTGAAGGGTAACTTACTCTAAAAGATAAGTTCATTATTCATTCTGCTACAGATATTAGGAAGAACTCACACTCACAGAAATTGACAACAGGCTCTGGGACTTCCCTTGATGACCTACTCAGAATAGCCTCCCAGATCTTTTACATGAGACCAAGAGGAGACTTTAAGGGACGAGTGAAAGGAGAAACAAAGAGATGTAAGACAGCTGAAATTAATGGCAGTAGCTCCTAGGAGCTTCCCCTTTCCTTCTCCACAGAACCCTTGAACCCCTGAAGATATCTGTCATCTTTGCAGAAGACCAGGACATGGGAAGAAAGATTGCCCAAGTAAGGAATGGCCTCCAAAGACTTGTCCCTTAGATGCGGTGGGAACAGCCACTGGAAAGTTGACTGTCCCAAGGGCCAAAGGGATCTGGGAACAGACATTCTCCAAATGGTGGCCCAAGAAATAAGAGGCCTTTGGGATCAGCCAGGGCCCCAGACAGTCACCATCAGTGGGGCTGAACCAAGGGTAAGTCTGGAGGTAGGAAATAGGGTGTAAGATGTATGTCTTTTCTATCAAACTTTGAAAGATTGTGATGTATAATCTACTACCTCCATTTTAGATTCCCCCTCCCCCTTTGAAGATAGTAACTCCCCCACCAGTGTCCACCCACCTCTTTCCAAGGACGCCTTCCAGTACCCAGCCATCTTCTTCCGGCAAACTTGGAATCCCTACTACCCTCGCCATGTGTGTGGCAACCCCAGTTATCTGTTATCTCCCAGTCGCTGCCTACTTCCTCTTGCACCTGCCTCCACCTAATCACAGCCAATCGAGCAGACTGTGCACCTGAGCTCCTCCAATTAGGGCAAAGGGCAGTATTGCATCAGGTCGGCATTAAAAACCCCTCACTCCCTTGCAAGGCGCGCATTTTTCTTTCTCCTTTCGGCCAAAGTAAAATTTCTGCCTTGCTCACCCACACCCGACCACATGTTTGATTTCATTTATAACATAGGGCCATTCCATTTCCTTTAGATACTGATACCACCTGATGTGTTTTAACTTCCTCAAAGGCATTAGGAGTACTGACACAAACTTTGGGCCCAGGAAAAGACCAGTTGGATATTTATCTAAACAAATAGATCCAGTGGCCAGAGACTGGCCAAACTACTTGAGGGGAATAGCTGCTACAGTTCTACTAGTTCTAGAAGCAAACAAACTCACCTTGGGTACTCCCTTACAAGTATTCACTCCCCATCAAGTAGCTCCATTACAGGAACTGAAAGGCAGTCACTGGTTATCTAATAACAGGACAGTACAATATCAGACCTTGCTCCTGGAGAATCCAGAGATATTCACAAATGTCACCTTTTAAATCCTGCCATTTTTTTTCTTTTACCAGATGATGATCCTCCTTCTCATGACTGCATAGATATTCACTTTATCTTCTGCCAGCAGAGATGACCTAAAGAAAGAGACTTTGTACAACTCTGATCATATCTGGTACACTGATAGGAGCTCTTTTATACATAATGGAATAAAAAAGGCAGGATGTGCTGTTGTGTTATTAACAACAGTGGTTAAAGCTAAATTATAAAAAAAAATTTAAAAAAAGAAAGCTAAATTATCACCACCCTCCACCTCTGCACAATGAGCAGAATTGATAGCCTTAACTAGGGCTTTACAATTGGGAAAAGGAAAGTTACTATATAAATCAACTCTAAATATGGCTATCTAGTTTTACAGGCAGAGAGGGAATTTCTAACAGCTAAAAATAACCCCATCAAATATGGGTCTCAAAATCTAGACTTGCTCCAAGCAGTGAAAGAACCATTAGAAATTGCAGTGATTGAAAATGGTGGATGGCAAGCAAGTCTCAGCCCAGTGCTTTCTGTGACCTGAAAGGAAGAAATGCTGGGATAGTTTCCTTTTAGCAAGGAGAACATGTTGGAAAAGATTTGCTGAACACAGTGCAGGTCAGAGGGAGATCAGTGTCTTTGGAGATTTGGGTGTACCAAATGGAAAATAGGAACTTGTTCAGACCTATCCTGTCACTGGTTGCCAGTTGCTAGTGACTACTCACCCCTCAATTCAGCAGTGGGCAAGACTGTTCTTTTCACTCTGACCAGTTCAACCCAACAGAGACAGATTGCAAAAAGCGTTGTTGGGCTGGTAACAGATTCTCTATGCTTCTTTGCTTTGGAGGAGGGAATACCCCCTCCCACCTAGAAGGAGGTCAGACTGTACCATTTTTTGGACAAGCAGGCAGGACTACAGAGTGGGCAGCCTAAGGCAGATCATCTCACAATCCTGTCAGGGTCCTACACTCTGCTGTTTAGGTGCAGAGTGCAAATAGGAGTTCTGCTCTGTGCCTAAACTGGGACAACTCTGCGGTACCTTTGCTTTGGAGGAGAGAACATTGTTCCCTCTTCCATCCCTAAGTGGCACAGGCTGCTTTGAGCACACAGGAAAGGTAGGTAGAACTTTGTATCAGACACTCATTACCTACAACCCCAGGGCAAATTCAGTGGGAGCTGAGAGGAGAGCTTGAAGCCAGTGTAGTCTGCAAGACAGTTAAACCAGAGATAATTGGATCAGGGAGTGAAGCAGCTGCCAGAGGGCAAACCCCCTCCCCTACTCTTCCAAACCCGCAAGCCACCTGACTCTGGGAAAACAGTTCAGGATAATTGGTCAGACTTTACTGGTGATCAGCAGGGCTGCTTCAAGTCCATACGTCAGATCTGAATTTTTTTCTTTCTCTTTTACTGTGTGTGTGTGTGTGTGTGTGTGTGTGTGTGTGTAGTAAGAGTGCTGTGGATCTGTTTCTTCTTTCAACTTACTTATTTCTTACCTTTCTCTTGAACACTTGCCTTACTGTAAATATTAGTACTTGCTACACCACCTGAGGTCAGGGATGCAAAGCCACTAGTAGTCCACTTCTCTGTTACTGGCATCTTCCCTACTCTCTAGCAATAGCCACTTTACTCTTCTAACACTCAACCCTGCCCCAACATCATTCCCCAAACTTCTCCTTCTGTCTTTCTCTCTTTTCTTTCTTTTTAAAAATTTTGTTTGTTTGTTCTTTGATTTTTATTTATTTATTTATTTATTTGTAATTTGGAATAGTCTTAAAGTAACTGAACCTATTATTTATTCATTCCCATGGAGGGCCTGAATGGAAATCCAACATGATCGCCAAATTTGATAATGCTTGGTTACTTTTAATCCAGTTATAGTCTGATGGTTAATAGTGTTGCAACCAAAGATTGTTATTAATCCTATCATTCCACTCATAGGTGGTAATCAACATGGTATCAGTCCTAGAAGAAACAAAGTAACCAAGTTAATACTGTTTATTGTACCCATTGACTGCTCATATTGTCTCTTATGTCTTATCTTATGAGGTATTAGAAATCATAAAGGCCAATAATTAATCATAGATTGGGAAGGCTGCTGTTAATCTCAACTTCTCAAATTGCACTCAGCCCAAGTTACCAAAGAGACAAAACCCCCACAACTCATCAACATCTCCAAAGTAGTATAACCTAAGAGGTCTCACAGCCCACTTCCCAGCCCTGAAAGTGAAGAAAAAGGGAAGCAATTCTCCCCGTCAAATCCACAACTCCTCAGCCAAGGAGTCCACAGATAGGGTCCTGAATGAAAACCTAGGAAAAAAGTATCAACAATCTGATTAAAAACAATCAAAGAGAACTGTTGCAGGGAGACTTTTTCAGAACAAAAACTTGAATTGAAAAGTAAAGGAAGGGTGGAAGATCAAGATGGCGTTCTGAAGACAAAAGGCTTTCCCTGCACCTCCGCGACTGATCGGGATTTCTCCAACTTCCCGCCAGTATTTCCAGGTGCGTTTGGGGAGATTGGTAATATAAACCACCAGTCATAATCTTGGCAGTAGATTTGAGAAATAGAAACTTGGAAGCGACGTGGGGCTTTGTTCTGATCTGTCTCGGCTGCAGCGTGGCCACAGCCGCCCCTGGGGCAACAGCCGCCACGCCTACACTCCAGCCTGCCCAAGTCACATCTGCAAAGAAAAACCCGCGCAAC
>PVKS010045621.1:0-13708 GCA_004027875.1 Aplodontia rufa
GGGGGAGGAGAGGGGGAGGAGGAGAAGAAGAAGAAGAGGAGGAGGAGGAGGAAGAAAGTTCAGATGGGTGCTGGGAAGGTGGCACATGCCTATAATTCCAACAACTCAGGGGACTGAGGCAGGAGGATCCCAAGTTCAAAAACAGCCTTAGCAACTTAGCAAGACCCTGTCTCAAAACAAAAAGGGCTGGGTATGTGGCTCAGTGGTTACGTGCCCCTGGGTTCCATCCCTAGTACCAAAAATAATAATAATAGTAATAAATGAGTTCAGATGGGGGATGGTTTGCCCGGGATGGGGTGGGGTTGGGTGGGTGCCTGTGACCATGGCTTTTAGGAAGAATAGGAGAGGAGTCTCCCAGGTCAGTAGGTAACAGTGGTGGGGAGATGTGCCAGGAGAGTCCCCTCTCACCTGGAAGGAGGGAGAGGACAGGGGGAGACACTCTTCCCCTTACAGAGGATCCAGGGTTGGGGCTGGGATTTCCCCAGGGTGGACAGTGTTCTATGCTGCTGGTAGGTGGATTTGAGGGCTGGAAATGGAAGCTGGTCCTCATGTGTTGATCACTTCTGAGGGCAGGTTGAAGCGGAAGCACTGAAGCTAACCTCAAAGAGGGACTTTCTCCCCCAAGGTTCTGAACAATCCATGGTTCTGGAATCCTGTGTGGACTCCAGCCACGCACTCTGCAGCAGGGACCACACCAGGACAGGCAGCCTGGAGGTGTGGGTGACAGCCATGAGAAGGGCATGGCAGGGCCCTGTTGGGGCGCTAAGGGCTGGCTGCAGGACTGGGTCTCCCCATGGTGGGGCTCTGGCCATTGCTTGGCCCCCACGTAGACACCCTCCACATGTAAGCTCACACTCACTCACGCAAAGCCAGATACACATGCACTCAGACCCAAGGCCCTGCATCAGCTTTGGCACTGTGACCCTGGCACACCCTAGGCCCTGACCTTGCTCGCCCCTCTGCCACCTCTGAGCACTCAGCTCCTTCCTTCCCCGAACACGCTGGTTCTCACCCAGTGTGGCTACTCATGGGCTCTCACATGCCACCATGGTCACCTGCTCAAGCTGAAGCCCCACCCCACGGCCAGCCCCAACTGGACATCAAGAAACCCCAAACCTCCCCCAAAGCCCAGGTAAAAACCCACAGGAAACAGGTATTTGGATTTTTTTCCTTTGCAGATATTTTTTTTTAGTAGACATAGTCTTATTGTTGTTGTTGTTTCTCATTTTACAGCAAACATTGCAAATATAGAAATATTTTTCTGTACAATGGAACGACTACAGAGTACAACAGGGACTGGGCTGGGGGACGCACAGTGCTTCCCAGCCTGGGCCCCTCCCGCCACCCCGACCGTCCACAGGCACATCCTCCACCCTCCCCACCCAGTCCACAGCTTCAGGACGGTCCTGGAGGCCACTTCGCCTGTATCTGCTCCACCCCTCTGTGCCTCCAGAGGTGGCAAGAAGAGACGACTGGACAGAGTCCACAGAAGACCACAGACTGGGAGGTCCTGCGAGGGGCTGAAGCCACTGTGTTGGCCACGCCCCCCTTGATAGGTGTTTCTTTTTTAAAGACTTTTACTTTTATTATTTTTTTTAAAAAAGGAAGAAAATAAAGAGACAGAAAAGAAAAGGAAAAAGGCAGAGAAAAATCAAAAGAGGAAAAATGATGAAAAAAATCCCCACCCCCCACCCCTAAGACACAGTTTTCGGAAGTCCCTGGAGTGCATGTGTGTGCGTGTGTGTGCGTGTTTGTGAGCACGCTGCTCTCTCTGGTCTGCTGGCAAGCACACCTCTGCACAGGTTCTGTGCATCAGGACAGGACTTGTGTTCCACGATGGCCCCTCCTGCTGTCTCTGCAGGGCCGGCTCCGACAGTGGCCGTGTGTGTTGTGCACGTGTGTTGGGTTTCATGGTGAGTCTCTGAGTTACAAATAGCTGCGGTGGATCTTGTATCCTTTTTGGTCCAGTGGGCATCACGAGTTTCGGGGAGGGCTGGCGAGGCACCGGGGTGCCCGGCCGAGGGCTCAGGACTTGTGCTGGGCAGACACGCCCTTCCAGTAGTCCAGGATGTCATGCAGATCCTCGTCTTTGGCGAACTGGACCTTCTTGCGCAGGGCGTGGCCGGCTGCCATGAACTCCTCGTCCTCCTTGTGCCGCCGGCGGCTCAGTCTGAAGCGCTCCCAGATGCTCTGGGTGGCCCTGCAGGTGTACTCGGGGCTGGAGGAGTAGCTCAGGTTGTGGTACTGCGGGGACAGCTGCGAGTAGGCCAGGTCGCGAGGCCGGGGCCGGGTCAGGGGCTCCAGGATGGACGCCTTGCGTCCACCCAGGCCCTCGTGGGCTGGTGGGGGCGGGGGCGGTGCGGGGGGCTCGGCGGGGTGGGAGCCGGGGTAGGAGTGCCGGTGCTCGCCGTACTGGCGGCCCTTAGCCTCAGCCCGCAGCACGGTGGCCGCGGGCGTCACAGTGAGGATGGTGTCGGCTGCTGGTGAGCTCTTCTCTATGTACTTGGCTTCTGCCTTGTGCGCACCGGACGCCTCGGTGCGGAAAGCCCGAGGGCTGCGCGTAGAGCCGCCACTGGACGACGTGCTGGCCCTCGGGGGCCCGGGTGCTGCTTCCACACTGTGGTGCCGCTGCAGGCCGTGGCTGAAGGCGTCCTTGTACACGGGTGACAGGAAGCTGTGCTTGCCGGCCAGCGGCTCAGACAGCAGCACCAGCTGCGGCTCGGCTGTGGACACAGCCCCGGACTTGACGCCCTGGAAGGCGGTGGACTCGGACTTGAGCGCGTCGATGCAGTTGTTGATGATCTGGTTGACCTTGTCCACCTCCTTGGCGATGGTGGAGATCTCGGCCACAGAGCTCTGGCTGTCAGGTCCCGGCCGGCCCAGCTCGCAGTCCCTGCGCTCCGGTGGCTCCCCGGTGCGCACCTCGATGTAGTTTCCCTTGCTGGCCTTGGGCGTCTCTCCACTCTCCACCAGCTTGTACTGCTCCACCTCGCCGGTGGCCGCCTGCAGGTATGGGATGCGGGTCACAGCCTCGGGGCCCAGTAGCGGGCCTTGGGACAGCGGAGCCAGGCCGGGTGCCTCCATCTCCGGCCCGTACTTGAGTTCAATGATGGTCTTCTTCAGGCTGCCGGCTGCAGCGGCCGCGGCCGCCTTCTTGTGCTTTTCTTCCTGGCGCCTCCGCCTGCGCAGGCAGTAGTACACGGCCCCCAGCACCAGCACCATGCCGAAGAGGCAGCCCAGGATGGTCATGATGTAGTGGGTGGCTGTGGAGGGGCTGGGCACCGGCCCGGGCGGGCTGGGCGGCTTGGGCAGGCAGATGGTGAGACATGTGTGGTTGTGGTGGGTGCCGGAGCTGGTGGACACCACGCAGTAGGTGTAGTTGGTGAGCGTGTACAGGTTGGTCAGGCGGATCTCCTCCTGGGCCTGGGTCAGCTTGGATACAGTGGAGGGCTTGCTGTTGTTGTACTGCTCCAGCGTGTACATGCGGTTGAAGGGGCTGGGCAGCTGCACAGTGATGGTGGCCGAATTCTGGGTCAGCTGCTTGACCTTAATGAGTGGACGGGCCTCCGCCTGGGTGGCCAGCGTGGCCACCAGTGGGGTGGTGCCATCGCCGGAGAAGCAGTCATCATAGGCACAGGGCGCATCGCTGGGCTCTGGCGGTGGTGGTGGCGGTGGCGAGCGCCCCAGCTGAGAGCGACCGGGCACCAGGCGAGGCCCAGCCGCCTCGGCTATGGCCACATAGGCATCCTCGGTGCAGACGGACTGCAGCTTGCTGAGGATGCTGCGTTGGCCCTGGCGGCCCTGGCCCAGCAGGAAGTAGCCGGAGTAGACGGGTGGAGACTCGCACTGCATGCGGTCGTAGGTCTGCGTGGCGTTGGTGAAGGCAGCCAGCCAGCGCAGGAAGCCCAGCAGCTCGCAGGAGCAGTAGAAGGGGTTGCTGTACAGCTCGCACACCGACAGCTTGGCCAGGCCCGCGAAGGTGCCGCTGCTCAGCTGCTGGATGCGGTTCATGGACAGATCGATGTTGACAATGTTGGGGCACTCCCAGAAGGCGCTGGCCATGACCACCTCGATGAGGTTGGCCTGCAGGTACAGGTACTCCAGCTTGCTCAGGCCGCGCAGCATGCCCTCCGTGAGGTTGCGCAGCCGGTTGTAGCCCAGCTGCAGCACCTGCAGGTTGAACTGGCCCGAGAAGGCGCCATCCTCGATGTAGCCGATCTCGTTCTTGGTGAGGTTGAGGTACGTGAGGTTGCCAAAGCGGCTCAGCGAGGCGTACTGCACGCTGCGGATGCGGTTCTCGTTGAGCCGCAGGTCCACTATGGTGTTGTTGATCTGCTGCGGGATGGCCTCGTAGGGCGGCTGGTTCTGACTGCAGATGGCCAGCCACACGAAGCCCTTGTCACCCTCTATCAGCCAGCAGTCGCCGAGGGCCAGCCCTCCTGCGTGCAGCAGGGTGGCGGCTGCCACGCACACCCACAGCGCACCCCACCCGCACCCGGCCATCGGGATCCTTGCGGGAGACCCCGCTCAGCCAACCCAAGGGGACCGGGTGGGGAGGCTGGGTGGCAGCCCCCAAAGGGACAGAGGGGCAGGATGGGGAGCTGCCTGCACTCAGCGGTGTCCTGTCCCAAGCTGCATGGCCACACGTCGCAAGTGCTGGGGAGGGGGACTCCTCTGTCACGGCCCCCGGCCCCTTGCAGTCTGCTCCAGGCCTGCGGTGGCCACGTCCTCCTTCCCCATGGGCCTGAATATTCTGGCAGCTCCGCCTGGTGCCTTGGCTCTGTAGAAGTTCCTGCTACAAGACAAGAGAAAAGAGAGCAGGTCACAGAGGCCACCTCCAAGGCCCATTGGTCAAATGGGTTCCGGCTCCTGAAGCCTCCTCAGAGCATAGCAGAGGCCAGGACAATGGCCTCCTCCAGCCTCTGCCTCAGCTTCCTCATCTGCAAAGTAGGCATGATACCACCTGTCTGACTGGGCTCCAAGGTACTGTGACTGCATGGAACCAAGACCCATATAGCCCATTTCACACGCAGCAGAACTCTGGGCAGATGAGGAAACTGAGGCCCAGAGACGCGTGAACATGCTACTGCAGTGGGGTCATGAGTCTGCTTGACCTCATTGGGCTCAGTGACCTCCACCTGGGATTTAAGATGCCTTTTTTGGCTGTAGGAGGGCCCAGCCATAGCACCCTTAGAGCTGCCTGTAGGGGCCCCTGAGTACCCTGCGGATGTCCTGAGCCTAAGACAGAGGATCCTTCTGGAGCTCGGCTCCTCCCAACCCTTTCAGTCCAGGGACTTGGGACTACCAGGGCTTGGACTGAGCTCTCCTGCCCTGTGGTCCAACAAGTCATGTCCCCTCTGGGCCTCAGTTTCCCCCAAATGAACCAGCTGGGAGGTGTCTGAGGCCACCACCCCACACCCTCCCCTGCAGTGGTGGAGCATGGCAAAAAGTTCCAGCAGGAAGGGAGAGCCCACTCTGCCAAGAAGTCCCTGCACACTGCAGGTCCTCCCGGACCTGGGGAGGGTGACTCTGCAGTCCCAGGGCCCAAGCCATCTCCCTCCACTCCCACCCAGAGGCTCACCATCCCAAGGCCACCAGCCCTGTTTGTCCCCAGGGCAGTGCGTGCCTCATCCCACACCCTGTGCCTCTGACCTGGTGAGGATGTGACCTGGGGCTGCGGGCGTGGGGAGCCCGACGGGGAGCTGGGTAGGGCTGGGAGCACTGGAGGTGTGGTCAGACCCTGCCACCCTTCCAACGGGGCACACCTCCCTGCACCCTCATGTTTTCCCCGCGGGATGGAGAAATGGGTTTGTGCTTGCTTGTTAATATTTAGATTTACAGCTGGCCTCTGTCACTGTTCTGTGGCCTGGCGCGCAGCCAGCCGAGTGTATTTCACCGATATTGACGTCTGCAACTAGTCTGCGCTGAGGCAGTTCAAATTAGGAGAAAAAAATATAATGATGTGAAATGGATTTTCCCCTCTTTGGAAACTTCATAAAGAACAATTTTGATTTGGCTCCTGGGAAGAGGCTATTTCTGATTTTAAAAGAGGGGAGTGATCAGAGGGGCTGGAGGACTGCAGAGAAGTCCTGGTGGGCTGAGGAGCTGACCCCAAGGCTGGGCCCAGGTTGGGGTCAGGAATGGCTCAGCAGGATGGGGCCTGCTTGGGTCTCGTTCCCCAAACGAGGGAGCCTGCCGGGGTAGCAGCATATCTGGGCCAGCACAGCGTGGCTTGTGATGGAAAACCCAGTCACAGGGGGCTCAGTGGCATCCAGGAAGGGCTCATCAATGTCATCTCCAGCGTTGCATGGAACTGGACACCTGCAGCCTATGCCCCGAGGGCACCTCCTACCCATGATGCCCAGGAACCTGTGTCAACCTGTGGTCTGTCACCTGGGCCTCCTTAGGGCCCAAGCCCAGCAGAGATACAGAGGGTCAGGGAAGGACTGGAAAATTCATCGGGCCGGCTCTTGTGCCCCAGCCTCCAGAAGGGGGTGCTCAGAGCTGCCGCTGGCCCAACTAGGAAGTGTGGTGCCCCAGTGACGCGATCGTAATCACCTTAATCTCTTGCTCAAAATAACCCAAAGTCAAGCGAAGGAGGATTACAGGGACTAAAGAGCCCTATCACAGGTGCCACGCATCTCCCACCATGTTCCAGGCTCTGAGGCCCAGCCTGTGTACACAGGGGTTCACACCTGGGGGTACGCACATGCATGTGTCATGTGCGTGACTGTTCAGGGGTCCACATACATATGTCCACCCACACACGTGTGCACATGTGGGAACATGTACCATGAGGTCCGCCAGCCCCTGTTGGGGGCTCCCCTTCCTGCCCCTCTCACCATCCACGTGACAGTCTAAGGGTCTGTGCTGAAAGTCTCTCTCCTCCCTCCCCACTGCAGCCTCCTCCATCAGGCTGGGCTGGCCTGAGTGACAGGGAGGCAGGGCCCAGTTTCCGGCTTTTGCCAATGCTTTGTACCTGCCTGCTCCTGACTGCTCTACTAAACCTCCCAGGCTCAGGAATCTGCTGGGTTAGGGCATGAATCTGGTGTGTGTCCCCCACAGTGGCTGGAGTCAGAATCTGCCCCTCCCTCCAGAAGCCCAGCCTTTGCCCCCTCTATGGCAACCTCAATCTTGGAGGGACCCCAAAGTTCTCCTTCTACACCTAACTTTACAGATGGGGAAACTGAGGCCCAGAAAGAAGGCTCTGCCCAAGGTCACGCAATGAATCAGCCCTGAGCCTCCTCCTGCCAGGGATTGGAGGAGGGGACAGGGTGAGCGGCTGCCTTGCAGACCTAATGTCTCCTGGCCATGGGTCTGGGGGTCTGAGGGTGGAAGCCATGCTCTCACAAGGAGCAGCTGCCACAGGGTCAGGCCAAGTCACCTGGGACCCTCCTGCTGTGCCCACTGGCTCACTCATGGCTTTGCGGCTCACTCATCACCCTGTGCACCCCTTAGGACACATGCCTCTTCACCCTGGGCTCAGTTTTTCACTCACCAAACAGTGGTGACTGTGGGCTGCAGGGCCTGGCCACTGGAGGGAGGACCACAGACCTGCACAGGTAACATCTGCTGCTCCGTCCAGGGCCAGTGGGCAACAGCAGCTCTTGGAGAGGTGAGAGGTCCTTGGCCTCCACCTACATGCGCTGTGTCTTCCAAGGCTCAGGGGCAAAAGGGCCTTAAGTGCCAGGACAGGAGCTGTACTTAGATCCGATCATGTACCCTCCCTGGCCATCTGCATTGCAGGGTGGGAATGCTCTCCCCTCCTAGCAAGAGGCTGCAGGGACAGGTGGCAACAGCAAGAGAAGCAGAGGCCAGATATTCCTCAGGTCTCAGTTTCCCCACCCAAACCACTGAACCAGGTGTCTCCAGGGACTTTCTGTGGTGAGAAGTCCAGGACCCCGTGTCTGTCGGATTGGAGTCCCTGTAATGTCTCCTGACCTCTGCCACGTGTGCACACACACTGACACAAAGACTCGCACTGGGGCATGCCAACGCCTCCTGGCCACAGGTGCTCACACACACTCTTCCATATTGAGAGCATCTGTCACCCAGGGGATGATGGGGACAGGGCATGAAGCTGGCACCAACTTCCTTCTGTCACATCAACTCTGTGACCTGTCGCCGCTAATGAAATAAAGAAATACGGTGATTCCAGGCTTTTAAACTTCTCAGACCGGATTTGCATAATCGTGGGAGTCGTGCTGGGACTGGGCACATCTGTCTAAAAATATCGTTCCTCTCCCTGATCATTCACCTAGATGAGGGGCTGGCGCTGGTCTGGGGCCAGGCCCAGGGCTGGACCGGGCACTTGCTGATGGGCTTTCTTCCCACCTCCAGGGAGAACGTGGGCCCAAGGCCAGGCATGGGGAGGCGGGGAGATGGGTTGAAAGTCATAGATCGATCACTTTTCACCATTCCAATGTTTTGCCGATAGATCATGTTTACTGCTAATGTTTGCTGCCTCTCCCCAGGCTGTGCCGCAGAGCCCACGCGGGTGTGATGGGCATGTCAGGGCAACTGGGGCTTCAGGCTGCGAGGCAGGAGAGCACTGACCTGGGACAGCGAAGAGAAGGTGGGGACCAGCGTGAGCCTTGCAGTATTAAGGGGCACAGCACCAGGGTGTGAATGTTGGCTTTGCCATGCTCTGGCTGTGTGACCTTAGACAATTCACTTACCCTCTCTGAACCTGTTTCATCTGTCAAATGGGGACAATTGAAGCATCTCCCTCCCAAAATTTTGGTAGGGGTACATGACCCGATTACTTAAGCCTTTGGCAGTTGCCTGTGGACATTCGTCTCCAGCTCCTCCAGCTGCCCCTGGCCTAGGGTAGGTGGGGCAAGGGAGCATGGGTAGACGGAGCAGGTGCAGTGGAGTAGCATAGCCTCCATCCCTGGTGCCCACAGGGGGAGGCCCCAGGAGGGTTCTCCCCACCTGGGGACTTCCTTGTGCCCTCCAAGAACCCTCCCTTCTTTTGCTCCCTGTGCCCTCCTTGTAGTCCCCAGGAGTTGGCTCTGCCTCAGGCATGCTGGGCAGCCAGGAGCGCTGAATCAGCAGCCCTAGCTCCTCGGGACTTGGCCACGGGGTCGTATCTGGCACTTACTGGACCTTAGCTGGCACTGACCTTGTCCTCCAGGAGGCCAGGCTCAGAGGAGGCTGAGGGGACCACTATCTGCAAAACACTGTCCTGTGAGTACTCGGGTCACCAGAGAAGCTCGAAGGACACATGAGGAATGTGTCCTTGGGATCCTGTGGCCCCTGAAAACCTCAGGGCCTTGCCTTGCCTGCCGAGAGCAGGAACACTCAAGGGTGTAAACAGAGGGAGCCTCGTTTCCTCCACGATCTGCACGTATTGAGTGCCTACTGGATACCTAAGCCCTCCTCTGTCCAGGCAGACAGGTACTGGTTACCCCATCAGATAGGCAAAGAAACAGACAGAAGCCAGACCAGCAACAGAGTCCCCCACACTACTTGTTAGAAACAGAGACTCCTGCCTCTCCCCGCGTCCCAGAGGGACCCTGGAGCCTGGGCCCAAGCTGTGCCCTGTGCTGTGGTGTGGGCAAGCCCAGCTCCTCCACGGCCCTGGTCCCCGCCTCCTCCCTGGGAAGGCTCACTCCATCCCTCCCCCTGCAGTCCGGCAGCTCCAGGCTGCTCTGAAGTTAATTAGGGACCCAAACATTTAATGGTCTGTTGTGCTTCCACCCGGCATCTTTTTAAATTAAAAAACATGATGTATGGCACCGTTGGAGGGAGAAATCACTTTGCAATGGCTCCCCGCTCAGGCGCTGGCAGGGCTGCAGGGAGGAGGGTGCCTGGCTGGCCCCTGGAGATGAGGAACGGCGGTAACCCTCCCTGCTGGAGATGAGGGATGGCACATGACCCTCTCCAGGAACACTGGTCCACCCCCTGCCACTGGAAAGCACATCACTTAAGCCGAGCACGGGTCTGGGTGTGCAAAGCAAGCCTAGCACTTGTCCCACCACACCCTCAGAACCCTGGAAGCTGGGAAGTTCTATCTTTAGTCTGACCTGAATCTCTTCAGTTGTTCTAAGGGATGGCTGGTTTGAGACTGAAGGTAGAGATCTGCTGTTCTCTTCCTATTAGCATCCTGACCCCCAAGTGCCCCTGAATTCTGGAAAGCCCTTTCTGATTATCCTGAGCTCAAGGATTTTGTCTGGTTCTGAGCTGACCCCAGACTGGCGTGGTAGCAGGATCACACTATAGGAGGTGGATAGGTCTCTAGGGAACCCTGAGGACAGCTCCCTAGGTCTGAACTGCCCACCCAGGCCAAGGTACACAGATGCAGCGACTGCTGGCCTACCACCGTCCTCTCTCATCACTATCTCCGTGACTAGAGTCAGTGCACACCTCCCGGCTGCTGCGAACAGCTATTGGGCAGAGGTTAGGAACGAGCAATTAGCCCTCAACATTACATTAATAAAGGAGAGCTGGCCTGAGGGGTGTCAGCAGTGGAGCCAGGACACATCTGTGCTGTGGGACGAGCTTCCCAGACCAGCTGGAAACCGCAGCTCCAGGGAGGACAGGGAAGACAAGACCAAGCAGGGACAGCCCGGTGCAGTCCCTCAGCAACCAATGCTCAGAAACAGGCTCTCCTGTTGGTGGCTGAGAGCCTGGTGCCCACCCCAGGGGTTCTTACACAACTCCTCCTGCCCAGGGCTCCTGGGTGCAACGATACCCACGACTCCCAAGCCCTCTGGGAGGATTCTCAGCCACCAGCCCTCTCACTTGCCACCAAGTCCCCCATGGGCACCTGTCTGCAACTCTGCAACAAGGGCTGGTGTTCATCAGCAAGGAGCCTCACCTGGGTCCCCTGAGCTGTGACAGCAAGTGTATTTGTGCTGCTGACTTGTCACATGGCCTTTTCCCAAAGTGTCCTGTCCTCCCTGTGGCATCAGAGAGAGGGGCTTCTGCAGGCAAAGACAACCCTGGACCTCACGACCTTCACCTTCCTCGTCTGCACTTCACCCTTCGGGTTTCTGCCACAGAGGCTTCCGTGTCCCTGCAGCGTGGGGAGCTCCGTGCCATCCTGAGACCAGACACCCGCCTCCAACTGCCAACGCCTTTACGGTCTGAATTCTCACATTTAACGTTCAATCCACCTGGAACGTATTTCTCTGGTGTAAAGAAGGATTCAAATTGATTTCCTCCCCTCCCCCAAGTAGGCAACAAATTGTCCTGACACCATGTATTGAATAATCAATTCCCTCCAGTTGATTTGTGAGGCTCCAACCTCTCCCTCCTCCCTCCGCAGCCCTGCATGGCTCCCCAGCGCCTTCAAGAGTCCACACATCATCAAAAAAAATAATAATAAATAAATAAGGCCAATGATGGCTTGAGGATGGGCCCTGCCGGTCTCCCACCCCTTCCTTGCCCTGTGAGAATGCATTCGACCTGGGTTTCTAGCATCTTCTCAAAGATGCTGGCTCATCTGCCTGGAAGAACAACTCAACCCACCAACCACCCAGTCCCTGCTGAGTGTTGGTATGTGTGTGAACTCCAGGCTGGAGCTGGATCTGCCCTTTGGAACTACAAAGTCCCCATTCCTTTCTCCATCTCGAGTCTTCTAGACTGGAGGCTCCTGGCAAGCAGGGCTGAGGCCCAGAATGGACCGAGGTGAAGACAGCTTCACAAGCACAGCCCATGAGGGCTCCAGGGACACTTCCTGGGGCAGCCCCACCCTCACCTTCTCCCTAAAGCAGAAGTTTCCATCACCGAGATCATGATCAGCCGGGGAGACTCTATCCTTTCTTTTCCCCATTTCTTTGCTTTTGGCTTGAATGTTCTTCCAGAGAAAACTTTGGAACAACTTTTCTCTTGCTTTTCAAAACTGGCCACCCGGTTACTGATGGGATTGCACTGAACCTGTAAATTAATTCCAGAATAATTTTCACATAAGGTTCCATCACGGCACACTGAGCTGTTCTTCCTTTCTCTTAGGTCTCTCAGGAAAACTTTATAGAGTGCTTCGTAATGATCCTAAATTTTTCTTGTAAATTTATTCCAGAGAATTCCTCAGGGCTTTTGTTGTTGTCGTTCTTTTATTGTTGCCATTGTGAGTGGGGACTGTTGATTTCATTACGCTTCCAACTAGTTGGTTCTTAGTACAAATGAAAGTTATTGATTTGTATCATGTTTGTTTTATATCTAACCCAGCACCTTCATATTAAATTCTTAGATTAAATTATTTTCTCTGTTGATTTTCTCAAGTCTCTGGAGCCTCAAATCATACCGGCTGCAAATAATTGCTATTCTTTCCTAGAGACATGCCATTTAATCCTGTTTCGTGTCTTATTGCTTTGTCCTGCATTTCTGGACAATACGAAAAGCACTGTTTTTTTAATAGAAGTTTTTGAATGTGAATCATTAAAAATGTCATCATTTAAAATGAGTCTGGCTGTTGAGCTGAGAAAGATTCTTTAATGCGATAAAAAAGCACCTTCCTAAGACTATTTTTAGCAGTTACTTTGAAGTCAGAACTTGGCATTGGATTTTTGTCAAATACCTTTTGTCATTTATCAGCACGACATTCTGGCTGACCTGCGGATACCATGTATTATATTAATAGATTTCTCTAATATTAAGCCATCTTTGAATTCTTTGTGCAAATCCTACATAATCATGGCCGATTATCTCTCTAATATTCTGCAGAATTGGATTTGCTTGTGTCTTGTTGAGGATTTTTGATCCAACATTCACAGGCGAGCTTGCTGCCGGGTTTCATTTCCTCGATATCTCTGCAGTTTAGGGTCTGAGGCCAATCTTGCTTCTCCTCCAGACAGTGGCCACCAGCTCCTCCAAGCAACGCTTTTCATGGGGACCCCTCGATTCTAGGGGCATGAGGCCAACCCACACTGGTGAGCTCCACAAAGCCACGTAGGCAGAGCCAGGGGACACTGTAAATGAATGGTCAACCTCTGCAGTGACAGGTCACCAGGTTTGCCCTTCATGCCTTCTGTATTTTTGTGATTCGGGGTTGGTTTTCCATAGGGCAGACAGTGGAGCCATCTCCCAGAAACACCCACCATAGCTCAGTGAGCATCATTCTTGGAGGATTTTGAGCTGGTATCCTGGAGAACAGAGCCACCCAGCAGGGACTGCTGGTAGCCATGGAGGGTGGGCCAGGAGACTGCCCCAGGCCCCCCTCCAAGGTTCAGGGTCATCTACGCGTGGATGTCAGACATTACAACAGATGTGGGGAGCCCAGAGAATGCAAAATGGGAAAAAGACTCCTCTCCAGCCCACACAGGACACACTTCCTGAGAGAAGTCACACGGGCAGTGGTGAGGCCAGGCGCAGGGCTGTCCAGCAGAACCTGTTCTTGAAAGGTGGCCTCGACTTCATGCCTTGTTGCTCATCAAAAAAGAGACCTTGATATATATATATATATATATATATACACACACAATGGAATATTACTCGGCCATTAGAGAAGACAATATTATGGCTTTTGAAATCAAATGGATGGAGATGGAAAGAATTATACTAAATGAAGTATCCCAATCTCAGAGACTCAAGGGCCAAATGGTTTCTCTCATCTGCGGAAGCTAGAATATATCGGGAAGCAGTATGTTAGACGGCTAAGCTAATAATAACTTCAAATTGTATAATTCTTATCGCAACAGGGGGATGATTGCCTAGGATACCTGGAGGCGTAGGGTGGGGGACAGGGTCGGGGGAGGGCTTAGGA
>PVKS010045623.1:0-13702 GCA_004027875.1 Aplodontia rufa
GTTCATTTTTACCAAGTCATTTTTGCAAGGAATTTGATGTCAATCCCCATTTCTCCCTCCTCAAATTTTCTCACCATATTCAAAACTGATATCTAGAATATTCTAATTTATTTCATTTTTCTAGTCTTTTTTGTTTTCATGCATTAGTTAATAGCCTATAATTAAGAATAAAATTTTATAGTTCAAAGGTCTCCTATTTCAGATACTACATGTGTCTTCTCATATTCATTTTAAATTGTTCCTTTATCCTCTGTTTTAGATACTAACTCCTTTTTCTAAGAAGTGAGTTATTCAATTCAAGAGTGTGTAGTTTATGTTCCCACTGTTGTTTTCCTCAGATACTGCCTGATTCTTTGCTCTGTTAAAATAACATGTGAGGCTGTAGATTGAAGAATGCATTTTCTCTGGCCAAGCAGGCTGTAGATGCACATTTTGGCACAGCAGGTTAACTCTCCTCTTTTGTGCTATAGAGGGCTGACTGTGAGGGTGCAGAAGAGACCAGAGAAGTATGCAGCATGGTCCATGTAGTGGTTGGGATGTGGACTATTGGTTTGAAAAGGAGAGAGATGGGAAGGCTCATGATGTCTTGTGGAGGAAACCTCACAGAACTTGTCTAGGAATTAGGAATAGAACATGAGGAGGAATCCAGGATGGTCTATAGGTTTCAGGTTTGAACAACAGGTTGGAGGTGGTAACACTTTCCAGGATGGGAAAGACTAATATGAGATGGGGGGTTAGTTTGGGGTGAGAAATCAAGGTTTTGTTTTGGACAAAGTTTGAATCATCTGTGATACAACTGAGGGTTAAATGAAGGCAGGTGAAATGAACGCAGTCTGAGCACCCAAATAAGTACCATGGTGAATTGCCAAGAACTGGAAGTAGAAATGCTCACCAGGGAGACATTGGGCTCCTCCTTATAGCATAGCACCCAAATGACATGTTGGTCTAGAGACAGTATTTCAATCAGAAAAGCTTCACTTTCTAACCCTCTGGAAAGGCTGTATGAAGCACAAGTCACCAAAGGATATTAAACATAGAGGTACATTTTGATAAATAGCAGGAAAATTACATGCTTTTCAAGTGTCTATGACAGATCATTTGTTAATTGCAATGAAAAGTAGAAGAAAAAAATCACTAATTATAGAGAAATTGAACAGCACATCAACAAGCTGATCATAACTGACAGTACCACTGAGGTGCAATGGATTTCCTGTGACACTGATGTGATTCTCAGAAAAGGACAAAACCCAATGTAGGTTGTCTTCAGTAGAAATGAAGATAATCAGATGTTAATTGTGAATATCCATCAGCAAAACCTAAAATAAGGAAAATCCTATTATTAAAATGAGAAGAAATGAGATTGGGGATAGTATTGTTGACAAATGCCATACTCCATGCGTTGATAATTATTGTCACTGTTTATTATATTGTCATATATACTGACAAAGAACAGGTTGGGAGGAAGGGAGAGGAAGGGCAATTCTAGGGACTGAATTAGAAATATTTATACTACATGCTTTTATCATTATGCCATTGTATCATGTAAAACTAAAAAAATAGTGTGAGGGAGGAAGGGAGGAAAAGAGGTAATACTAGGGACTAAATTTGAACAAGTTATACTTAATGCTTATATAATTATCATATATATTCTTATATCATGTATATTTAAACAAGAAAAATAATAATGTAAAAAATAACACCAGCATCATAAATCATAAAAGCTGGAGATGTTGCAGGTTGAATGAGACCAAAGGGACATGACCATTACATATAATACCTGATCCCAACTAGATTGTTTTTATGCTATAAACAATGCCATATAAGACACCTTTGGGTTAAATGACAATTGAAATATTGATGATAGATTAAAGGATCATAGTAATATTAGATTTACTGAAGTATGTGCTTATATAAGGGAATAGCCTTCACCCCTAAAAACACTGAAGGATTTAGGAGGAAAAGCACATAGTTAATATTAATGTGTTAATGACTATGTGTTAATATTAACACATAGTTAATATTACATATCAAAAACAATCCATACATATGTGATATATACATATATTTATATATATGTAGGTGAATCTAGGTAAAAGGGCATAGAGGGTTTTTTTGTACTATTTTAGCTTTTTACATACTTTCTGTAAATTTGACATCTCTTAATAAAAATGCCTTTAAAAATGCATTGATTATACAAGTCTGGAGATCTAAGAAGAGACCTGGAGTGGAGACTGAAATACAGGGGCCATCAGGACACATATTCTTCAAGGTCTTAAGAATGGATGAGGAGGGGTTGGGGATTTACAGTGGCAGAGCACTTGCACTTGTTTTTTCAGGGCTTGTCCTCAGCCCTGAAAAAACAACAATAAAAAAATGGATGAGGTGCTCCAGGTGCCATAGCCACACAGGAAACACCTGCCCAGGAATCCTGTGCCCAGAAACTTCTGAGCACTCAACAAAGGCCTCAGCTCCAGCCCTGCAGCTATGCAGGACATATCTGCCCAGCACCCTCTGCACCACAGAATGAGGCCTCAAGACCAACCTTCAGGCACAGCACTCCCCATTCCCAAACTGCCCTGCCACTGCTCACATAGCCCCTCAGATGCAGCCTATTCCTGCCAGATCCAGATACATTGGACTCATGCCTGCTGCCAAACAGTTCCAGTTGCTGTGTGCAGAGGCCCCCTTCAGACTGAACTTGAGACCCTCAGGACCATAGCACCCAGCTGTTGTACCTCTACTAACCAAAAAGCTGCAATGCACCCTATACTGATTTTGAATCAATGCTCTGGGGCCTAGATCTATAAGGTACAGCCACATGAGGTTCCAGGCTGAAGCAGTTTTCTGGAAGAAAATTGTCATCAAAGGGGTCTACAAAGAAGAAGTATCTACAGAACTGCCTATCTTCACCACAAAGAAACTCTATTCAAAGATCCAGAAAGCTATAGAAATAAGGAATGAAATTAGAAAAAGTTCACCTCAAGCCCACAATTCCCCAGCCAAGGAACACACAAACAGGGAGTGAGATGAAAACCTAGAAATAATTATCAATGATCTGATTACAAAAAGGAACAGTGAATAAAAGAAGAATTAATGAAGGAACTGAGAAAACTCAAGAGATGAAAAACTATTATCAAAGAAATAGACATAATGAAAAAGGAAATAACAGAGCTAAAACCTCTATAGAAAACAACAGAACCTCAGCTCTGCAAGAAAGAACTTCTAATATTGAAGATAGGCTGAGTAAGTTTGAGCACAAAGATGACAAAGGAGAAAAAATACAGAACATAAGCAGAATTTTCAAAATATCTGGGATGAAATAAAAAAAAAACAAGAGGAAAAATCAAAATTCAAATGAGAGGTATAAAGAACAATCTCAATGAAATAGTTAAAGAAAAAATTTCCCATATCAAAATAAAGTCTGAAATGCTCATTCAATAAGTGTACAGGACCCACAAAAGGCCTAATCATATGAGAAGTTCACCAAGACACATTCAAAATGTATAACAGGGATATCAAAGAAAGAATACTAAAAGCAGCAAGAGAGAAAAGCCAAATCACATTCAGAGGCAAACCAATAAGGATCACATCTAATTTTTCAACTCAGGCTCCAGATGCAAGAAGATCCTGAAAGAAGATATTTCAGTGTCGTAATGATGAAAACATGCAGCCAGGAATACCAGCAAAACTCAGTTTCAAATTTGATGGGGAAATAAGAACATTTTATGATAAGACCATACGTGCAGCATTCATGATCAGAACACCAGCATTACAACGAATCCTTATAAACTCCAGATAGAAGAACAAGCAAACTTTCCTCAAAACCCACAAACAGAGGAAATTCAATAAAAGTGCACACCATCAAAGAACAACCAAGAAAGCACAAAACTCACTAATAAATCACAATGACTATGAATTACAAGCATTTAACTATACTAACACGCAATGTGACTGGTCTCAATGCACCAATCAAAAGACACAGATTAGCAGACTGGATCAAAAAACAAAATCCAACAATATGCTGCTTAGAGGAGATACACCTTACAACCAATTTCATCCTTAGATTGAGGGTGAAGGGATGGAAAAAATATCTACCTGACATGTAGTCCAAGAAAGCAAGCTGGAGTTGCATTTCTAATATCTGATAAAGTGGATTTCAAACATAAATTAATCAGAAGATATAAAGAAGGACATGACATCCTAGTGAAAGGAACAATACAGCAGGAAGATACAACCATACTAAATGCATATTCTCCAAACCCAAATGCTCCCAAATATGTGGAAGAATTACTCCATGACGTAAAACCACTTGTGGACCTCAATGCAATAATACTGGGAGACTAATACTCCTCTATCATCAATAGACAGATCATCAAAGCAAAACAAAAACAAACAAACAAAAAATAGATCTCCAACCTAATCAACTCTATAAATCAAATGGACTTAACAGACATCCATAGAATATTTCTTCCCAAATTGGCTGAGTATATCTTCTTCTCAGCAGCGCATGGTTCCTTCTCCAAGATAGACCATATTCTAGTTCACAAAGGACAGTTCAGCAAATCTAAAAAGGTAGATATTATTCCATGTGCCCTATCAGACCATGATATCATGATTCTAGCAATCAACAGCAAAAGTCATAACATACAACACACATACACATGGAGATTGAATAATATCCTATTGAATGAAGAATGGATCCAAGAAGACACAACAACAGAAAGCAAAAAATTCTTGTAAGAGATTGAGAATTAATATACAACATATCAAAACCTTTGGGATACCATAAAAGCATTCTCAAGGGAAAAATTTATAGCACTGAATGCCTACATTGAAAACCAGGAGAGATCTCAAATAAATAAGCTTGTGCTCCATCTCAGATGCCTACAAATGGAACAACAGTCTAAAGCCCCTATCAAGCAGAAGGCAGGAAATAATCAAGATCAGAGCTGAAATCAATGAAATTGAGAACAACAACAACAATAAAAAAAAATAAAGAGTTGATGAAACAAAGATCTGGTTCTTTTGAAAAATAAATAAAATTGATAAGACAACTAGCTAACCTTATTAAAAGAAGGAGAAAATCAATAAATCAACAAAATCTCCAATAAAAAGGGAGTGATCACCACTGCCCCAATGGAAGTTAGATGGATTATCAGATCGTAGTTTGAAAACCTATACTTCTTTCAGTTAGATAACCTGGAAGACATGGACAAATTTCCAGACACATACAACATCCCCAAATTGACACAGGAAGATATTGAAATATTGAAATCTGAAACAGCCTCATAATAGGCACTGAAATCCATATAGCAATTAAAAGCCTTCCATAGAAGAAAATCTCAGGATTAGATGGATTCCCTACTGAGTTTTACCACACCTATGAGGAGGAGCTAATACCTCTCCTTATTAAGCTATTTCAAGAATTTGAAAAGGAGGAACTCTCCCAAATACGTTTTATGGTGCAACTATAACTCTGATACCAAAGCCCAAAAATGACACATTGAAAAAAAGGAAAATTACAAACCAATATCCCTGATGAACACTGGTGCAAAGCAAAATCCTTAATAAGATTCTAGCAAACTGCATTCAAAAACACATTAAAAAAATAATTCGGTCTACCCGGCCTGTGGCTTTTGAGTGACGCCTCGGCTGGCTCCCACGGTCTTTCCCTCAGGCGACAATCTGAACACATGAATAGAAGAAGAAAATTTCTTCTTGCCTCAGTACTTGCTCTCCAGAATTTGAGTTTTATATATCCAGCATGTGAAAGGTGCTTCTCTCAGATAATCTTTGTCTCTAAAAGGTCTACCTGTCCAAAATGTGGCTTTACTGGTGAAGTTGAAAATGCCAATTACAGATATAAACTTTCATTGAAAGTTACAGAATCAAACAAATTATTTGCTATTATTGTATTCGGAAGCTGCTTAGATCAATTTTTTTGGTCTTACTGACACTGATTTGCACAGAATTTTGAAAAATATGGAAATAGTTCAGATTCTGGTAACTTCTTTCCGCAGTGCCTTGACCACAAAAGAGAACTCAGAGCACTAGTAGCTTGTCAGATCATTCTGCCAGACCCCCGTGTTGCAGGCTTCACTGTCAATGACTACTTCCAACAGCTTTGGCAGACTTCCAATTTCAGGAAATTTCACTGTGGCTTCCAGGAACCTAATAGTCACTTCCTTGATTTAGATCATTCAAATAGTGACCTCAGCAGCATAGATTGCTCTGGCAGCACTTCCTATTTTTTGGAGTCCCACAGCTGAGATAATTTTTCAATATTCTGGCAGCCATCACTTGAACTCACACCCATTGTTTCAAAACTAAAAGATAATGATGATTTCTCAGCTTCAGAACAAAGCATGGCCATTGATACTCTTCATCAAAACAGAAAGTACACCTCCTTTGCAAAGGATGCTGTTCCAGTAGTTGCCAGGATCCAATTCAGGGTTTATGGAGTCTTATTTCATATATGGAAAAAAAAAAGTACAACAGAAAAGTTGGATGACGAACTTGGCTTACAAGCTAATAAACTAAGTGCAGTTCACAACAATCATCAGGAAGTTGGAGTCACGGACTTTAATTTATTCCCCTTGAAAATACTAGAGTCCCTTGAGCCAAGAAATACAGAACCTTTCCATAGTGCAGTGAAAAATAAAAATAGTTATTCTCAGCATGAACTACCATGTTATCTGCATCATGATGTAAATACTGCCATTAACCTTTAAGAAAGATCTTCCTGTTGTACATCTTCATCACTTAGACCTGAAGAGAGAACTGGCAGTTCCCAAGATTGTGACCCTATGATTTGGGATGATCTGCCATTCTCTGAAAGCCTGAATAAATTTCTGGAAGTTATTGAAAGTGAGATTTCTATAACCCAGACAGATTCCAGAAATAGGAAACATGAGATGGATAATGACATTGGTAAATTCCATGCAGACCACAGAAGGTTATCTGTGACTCCCCAGAAAACTACTGGAGGCCTGCATGCATCACCTATAGTTTTAAGATCATCGCAAGCATCAGTCAAAGCAAACTGTAGCAAAGATAGCCTCTTTTCCAACTGTGAAGCAAATCCAAGTCCTGTTATTCAAAAGGAGTCACAACCAGATAACACAGCAGAGGTTATCATTAGACGCAGTAATAGAGGAGATATTTCAGGATATTGTCTTCCAGACACTTATCTGTCAGCTCTGTTTCAATCTTCAAAAGATTTAGAAACAACAGTGAAGAATACTATCAGGATTCTGCCACATAGGGATGAAATTTCACTCAGGCCCAGTACTTCAGAGAGTGACCATTTTTGTCTCAAATATTTTAGTGGAAAAAGTCACTATCAGAAGCAAATGAAAAGTTGACAGCTTCATATTCTAAAAGTTACAATGATGTTTATGATTTTTGCAAATTAGGAAATAAACAATTTTATAGGTGGCCAAACAACCAAGGTGACCGTTTTGCAATTTGTAAGAAACTTACATATCCTTTAGAAACTCTTTGTAATACATTGAACGAAATGCCTTCTGGGCATATCAATAATAACACAGAACTATTCTGCTGATCATGACAGTAGCTACAATGCTTCTGCTGATCTCTTTGATGACATTGTTAAAGATGCAGACATTGCAACAGAAATTATAAAAAAAATCACAAGATACTTTGTTAGAGTGGGAAGCATCTTTGACAGAAAATCATTTTTCCAACCCTGATTTTTCACTAAGATCACTTTCTGAAAACTCAAGCCAGCATTCACAAAAACTATACTTGCAATGCATATCCGCCTCTAGGTATCTAAGAACATAGTCTCCTCTATCTCATTTTCAGTCAGATTCAGAATCTGACCTTGAAGATAGACAAGAATTTGTTCCATGTTCACAGTCAACTCCAATTGCAGGATCCCACCAAACAAGAATTTGTGGAATAAAGGAAGCTTTCAAAAAATTACCTGCCTTTTATTCAGATCTTGATGCCAACTGTAAAAAAATAAGGACGTTTCCTGAAAACGACAAACAGTTAGCCACCCCAGGCTGTTCAAAACACATAAAACCAACTAGCCAGAAATCCAGAAGTCCTAGTACTCAATTGTTCAGCAAATATCAGGTATTTTCTGATCTGAGATGTGTGATGGGTATTATACACATATGTGATGCTATGGAAATATGGAATAGAAGTGGTTAACCCAACAGTGGGCTGTGGGTAAGAAGAAATACCAATAAAAACTTACATTTTTTGGGAAAAAATAATTCATCAAGTGGGCTTCATTCCAGGGATGCCAGGTTCAGCCCTAGCCACCCCCATCCCAGCTGGAAGGATCACATTTCAAGTTAAGCCCACTGAATCTCTTGCCCCAGCTCTAATATCACAGGGGTCAGTTTTGGCAACCACCAGCAGAAGGAACATTGAAAACATAAGTCTTCTGACTTTCAGATCCCCTGAAAGTCATAACATAGTGACTCTGCCTCTCACCACCCAGATGGACGGTGAACATCTCCTCCCAAAAGGATAAGATACACTCTTACTGACTATACTTCCAAGTTTTTATTATTAATAATTTTTTAGTTTTCAACCTTTTTTTCTTTCTTTGTTTCATGCATGTTCTAGATGTGTATTAATGCGATAACTGGAAAAGCTTATTGGTTCTTCAACATAAAAAAATACTAGCTGCTTTTGTTTCCCTGCATTTTTAATTTCTGGGAGGGTTATCTCCCCCCTCTTCCCTCTTTTTATCTTTTTTCTTTCTTCTTCTTTTAAGAAAAAAAAAATAACTTTTTGTCCTGGTTTGATTGCCTGTTTTTAGGATTCTTTCTCTCTTTCTTCTTCTCTGTCTATTGTCTCCCTTATTCCCTCTTATCTATCCTGTCTATCCTTGTCCTCCTTCCTGAGAAGAGGGATTCTGGTCAGTGCATATAGTATTTGAAGTATATTATGCCCTTGTTGACAAGCATAATTCACCAGGGAGAACTTCTTCCCTTAAGTGATCACCCAAATCTCAGTAATAACTCTTGTACCCTTCCTATATTAGGCCACAGCTAACTGAGCTTCCCTTCGGATCCATATTTTATGTTCTTCTTTCTTTTTTTTCATTTTTTTTTAATTTAGTTATTTTTTGAATTTCTTTTCTTTTCCCTTTTTTTCTTCTTAGCAATTTCTTTTTCTTTCTACAGCAAATCCTTTACCTCCTCCACATTCTCACTGTTCACAATTAGTCAATATAATCTCATCTCTAAATTTCATTTGCATTACCCTCCCTCTCTGACTCCCAATTAGTTAACTCTCTTCAACCCCCCAGTACTAAGGCTGTGTAATGATTACCACTGTGATTGTCTGTCAATCTGAATAATACTTGTTTGTTTTTGAAGACTGACATATATGATTGTTAAATACTAGTGTCACCAGAAAAATTATCACTACCACTAGTTTCATAGATTGAATTCAAATGTCTATTATCATCTCTTCTAAATAACTAATTTACTACTGTTTCTTGTAAGCTTTGATTGTACATATTGAACAATTTTCTATTAGCACATGAGGTGTTGGAAATTTGTAAGGGTAACTAACAGTTCATAGGAAAGGGGGTAGAGTTCTGAAATCAACTTTCCTGACAACACCCCCATTTCAAGTAAGGGTCTGGACAGAATTCCCAATCCAACAGCTTAGTCCTTAAGAGAGGGGATAGGAAAATGAACCACTGAGTCTTATATTGCTTCCACAAAAGTTTCTCCAGTCAAATAAGTGAGAAGAATCTCTTCAGACATGAGAAATCAAGCTCAAAGAGGTTTACATCAATCCCATAACTCCCCTAGTAAGGGGGCTATGTCCAGGGATCAAGATGAAAATCTAGAACAATTTATCAATGAGCTGATAACAAAAAGGAACAATGAATTAAAAGAAGAGATAAAGAAAGGAAATAAATGAGAAAACTCAAGAGTTGAGAAACTCCATCATTAAAGAAATCAGTTCTCTCAAAAAGGAAGTTTCAGACCTAAAATCTGCAGTCAATGACATGAGAGGCACCATGCAAGAATTTAATAATAGACTAACTTCAGTAGAAAATAGAACCTCCGCAATTGAAGAAAGAACATCTGACAACGAAGATAGGTTAACCAAGCTACATTGCACCAATGTCAAAAAAGAAAAACATCTAAGAGAACATGACTAGAATTTTAAAAATGTCTGGGATGAAATGAGAAGAAACAATCTGAGAGTAATCGGGATACAGGAAGAAATTGAGACATGCACCAATGGTATGAGGAATATCCTCAAATAAATGGTGAATGAAAACTTTTCTCATATAAAAATAGAATCAGACATGCTCATCCAGGAAGCTTACAGGACACCCAATAGGCTTAATCAAAAGAGAAACTCACCAAGACATATCATATTCAAAATGTACAACAGGGATACCAAGGAAACAAAGCAGCAAGAGAGAAATGCCAAATCACATTCAAAGGTAAACCAATAAGAGTTACCTGCTACATTTCAACCCAGACACTGGAGGCAAGAAGGTCTTGGAAAGATATCTTTCAATGTCTGAATGACCACAATATGCAGCCAAGAATTCTATACCCAGCAAAACTCAGCTTCAAATTTGAAGGAGAACTTTTCATGAAAGAACATTTCATGATAAAACAAAACTGGCAGAATTCGTCAACAGAAAACCTGCCCTACAAAGAATTCTCAAGCAAACACTCCAGACAGAAGAACAAGTAAATCCAAAATCCACAAACTGAAGAAATTCAGTAAAATTATCAACCATCAATAACTAACCAAGACAACCACAGAACTAGCTAAATAAGACACAATGACTATGAACCAATTACACCCCTCTACTTTAACACTGAATGTGAATGGTTTAAATGCACTATCTAAAAGACACAGACTTGCAGACTGGATCAAAAAACAAAATCCAACAATAAGCTGCTTACAAGAAACTCACTTAACAGATAATGACATCCACAGATTAAGGGTGAAAGGATGGAAAAAAAATCTACCATGCATGCGGCCCAAGAAAGCAAGCCAGCGTCACTATACTTATATCCAACAAAGGAAATTTCAAACATAGATCAATCAGAAGAGATAAAGAAAGCCACTACTTAAAGGAACCCTACACAGGAAGAAATAACCATAGTTCGTATTTACTCTCCAAACATTAGTGCACCCAACTATATGAATAAATTACTTCATGACATCAAACCACTCATGGACTTTAACACAACAACACTGGGAGAATTCAACACTCCTCTGTCACCGTTAGACACACCATCAAAACAAAAAAATCAATAAAGAAATCACCAGCCAAAATAACTCCATAAATCAAATGGACTTAATAGACACATACAGAATTTTCCATTCCAAGTTAGCAGAATATACCTTCTTCTCTGGAGCACATGGATCTTTTTCCAAAATAGATCATATTCTGGTTCATGAAGATAATCTCTGCAAATATAAAAAAGTTGATATTATTCTGTGTATCCTCTCAGACCACAGTGCCATGACCCTACCAATCAACATCAAAAATCATAACAGAAAACACACATATTCATGGAGATTGAATAATACCAGATTAAATGAAGAATGGATCCAAGAAGACATGAGAGAAAAAATCCAAAAATTCTTGGAAGAGAATGAAAATGAAGACACAACATATCAAAACTTCTGGGACAGCAATGAAAGCTTTCCTAAGGGGAAAATTTATAGCACTGAGTGCCCACATTAAAAATGAAGAGAGATCCCAAATAAATAAGATTATGATCCATCAAAAGCCCTTCAAAAGGAAGAACAATCTAACCCCAGGCCAGAAGAAGACAGGAAATAATCAAGATCAGAGCTGAAAACAATGAAATTGAAAACATAAAAACAATAAAAAGAATTGATGAAACAAAGAGTTTGTACTTTGAAAAAATAAAAAAATAGACCCCTAGTGAATCTAATTAAAAGAAGGAGAGAAATGAAGCAGATCAATAAAATCTCCAATGGAAAAGGAGTGATCACCACTGACCACACGGAAAACCAACAAATTATAAGATCATATTTTGAAAACCTATACGCCTCAAAACTTGATAATTTGGAAGAAATGGATAAATTTCTTGACACATGCAATATCCCTGAATTGACTCAGGATGATATTGCATTCCTAAACAACCCAAACACAGGCACTGAAATCCATATCACAATTAAAAGTTTATCAAAGAAGAAAAGCCCAGGACCTGATGGCTTCTCTGCTGATTTTTACCACACTTTTGTGAAGGAACTAACACCTCTCCTTATTAAGTTATTTCAAGAAATAGAAAAGGAGGGAAACTCTCCCATCTACTTTTTATGAAGCAACCATAAACCTGATACCAAAACCTGACAAGGATACATCAAAAAAAGAAAACTATAGACCAATAACCCTAATGAACCTGGACACAAAAATCCTTAATAAAGTCCTAGCAAACTGTAATCAAATACTTATCAAGAAGATAGTCCATCATGATCAAGTGGGCTTCATCCAGTTATGAAGGGCTGGTTAAACATATGTAAACAACTAACATAATTCACCACTTAAACAGAATCAAGGACAAAAATCATATCATCTCAATGAATGCAGAAAAGGTATTTAATAAAATCTAGCACCCTTTTATGTTCAAAACTCTAGAGAAGATAGGTATCAAAAGATCATTTCTGACCTTTGTAAAGGCTATATATGCTAAACCCTCATTTAGTATAGTACTAGCTGAAAGCATTTCCACTAAAATTGGGAATAAGACAAGGCTGTCCACTCTCACCACTTTTATTCAGTATTGTTCTTGAGACCCTAGCTGAAGCAATTAGGCAAGAGAAAGAAATCAAAGGGATAAAAATAGGAAGAGAGGAAGTCCAACTCTCGCTTTTTGCTAATGACATGATTCTGTATCTGGAAGATCCCAAAAACTCCATCAGTAAACTGTTTGAACTTATAAAAAGATTTAGCAAAGTGGCAGGATACAAGATCAACACCCATAAATCAATAGCTTTCCTATGCACTAATAATAATGGGGCCGAATAAGAAATCAGGAAATCAGTCCCATTCACAATATCTTCAAAAAAAATAAAATACTTGGGAATTAACCTGACAAGGGAAATCAAAGATCTCTGCAATGAAAATTATAGGTCATTAAAAAATGAAATCCAAGATGACCTAAGAAGATGAAAGGATGTCCCATGCTCTTGTTTATGCAGAATTAATAGAGTAAAAATGGTCATTCTACCAAAAACTCTATATAGATTTAATGCTATCCCTATAGAGATACCTATGTCATTCTTTACAGACATAGAAAAAGCAATTCTCAAATTCATTTGGAACAATAAGAAACCAAGAATCACCTAAACACTACTAAGCAAGAAAGATGAAACAGTCGGCTTTGCCATACCAAATTTAAAACTATACTGTAGAGCTGTAGTAACAAAGACAGCATGGTACTGGAAGCAAGATGGGAAAGAAGACCAATAGAATATAATAGAAGACCTTGAAACAAACTATCAAATCTTTAAACATCTGATTTTTGACAAAGGGGGACAAAATATTACATGGAGAAGTGACAGCCTCTTCAACAAATGGTGCTGGACAAACTGGTCTTCCACCTGCAGAAAGTTGAAATTAGACCCATATCTTTCTCCTTGCACAAGAATCAAATCAAAATGGATCAAGGAGCTTGGTATTAAACCAGCTACCTTGCAA